>JAYEVH010000339.1:0-289215 GCA_036346255.1 Ampelocalamus luodianensis | reverse complement strand
CGTTATTACTTTTCTGTCTTTGTTTTGTTTTGTTTAGTCGAGTTTTGTACTGCTGTGAACCCTAGCCATTACTCTTGCCATGTCATTAAAAACAGTGATTGAACACCAAATGGCACATCGATGTTCTGTAATTGGGAGCACTGTGGTGCAAGATTCTACAATTTTTATATGCAACAATGGATATAAGAGATCTTAGCTAAGAAGTTATTAGTAGCATGGCCATTTTATATAAACAATATATAACACAACCGTTGTTGGTTTATCTTTCATGTCATCTTGCTTTTAACCATAAGTATATCAGTGCATGCTACATAGTTTAAAGCCCTCGCTAATTTACAGAGTAAAAGTAAATTAGGTAAATATTCTATTAAAAAACAATCCCAGGGGACACAAATCATGAGTACGGAAAATATGCAGCGCTATAATTTAACTGGAAGGATGGAAGGACAGTGATGTGAAACTACAACATATCCAAAGATATTGTCTAGAATACATGCATCATGGGTGTGGCAGTGTGGCACATGTAATTTTTTTGCTACACGACGTATTATATCTGCTGAACACTTCATGTGGAGGCAGCCTAGATGTGAAGAATATGGTACACACTACTACAAATCAGTGGCTATGACGATGTGCCCTCTTAAGGATCAATGATGCCAAACAGCTATGAGACCCCGAAGGACTAACGAATTTTTTTTAAAAAAATAATATTATTTTAAAAGATATTTACAAAAATAAATAGCTGCTCCAAAAAATTACAAAAATGACTCCCTATTGCCGTTCAGCGGTATGCACTACTGTCTCCGGTTGTTGCGGTCAGGTATCTACATCACGGAGTTAAATGGCGATAGATACCTATCACCGTTTGAGCTGGTAGCGGTACATGAACCCTAAAGCGATTAACTTTGTTTGTGATTTTCATAGATTTTAAAGTGATGCGAATCTGTTAGACTCATAATAACATTTTGTGATCGTTGTATGTTGTTTCTAGTCAGCGGTGAATTTACGATGAAATTTTGAAACGATTGAGGTATCAATAATTCGTTAGTAAGAAGGTAAGTGATATTGCGATGTGTCGAGAATTCATACCGCGATGTAGAACTTTGGAGAAATAACCTCTTTCATAACATTGGTCATGTACATACCTTTGCATTAAGAAAATAAATGTGAATTTGCCATTAGTATCAAAACTCACGATAAATCACTGATATTACATAACATTCAATAAGCGTCATAACACTTAATTTGTTTCAAATCAAAATGATAATTGAACATTGGCAATAACATATTACTTGAAGGTCGAGACCTCCGCGCCCCATGTGTTTGCCTCGAGTCGGGCGGCAGGATGAGAGTCCCACGCGACGTCGGCGTCGATGTCTCCTCCGTCAATCGAGGATTTCGTGGGGCATTTCTTGAAGGTGTTCCCAAACTCCACGCAAATGAAGCACTTCTTTGTCGACATCCTATTTACGCCGTCTATTTCATTCTTGATGTGCCATTACCTATCGCCGAGCCAACCTTTCCCTTGAGTCTATCAATGTCATGGCCCGATTAGTTGCTCCTAAGTCGGATGGCGATGAAATGGCCAACCACAATGTAACCATACATCTCCCGCTCGAGTTTGTATCACCGTTTCTTTGGTGAAATAGTTAGAAGATCTTGGGTGGGATCTTTGCGCCACCGTCGAACATCTGGCCATGACATGGGAGGTAGGGCCTATCGAAGAAAGAAGAGCTTGTTGCAAGTGCATATGCAACTACTGCGGCATAAGCGTGCACTTGTGGGTGACCCTCTAGCGATTCGTCCGCGCGTCCTTTATCCTGCACATTATCTCGAAGAAGCTCCATATGCCCATCTTGAATGCGGTGCATCTCACCCTTCTTGCTCTTCCCTCTATGTACTTGATGACCATGGCGGAGTAAGTACTCTATCATTAGCTATAGAAGCGACAGCGTTGTTGTTTCTATTAACAAAGTAGTTAGTGCATGTACCGGAGAATTGCCTCCATAATACCAACCAAAGGTAGGCACCTTGCGCGCACATGACCCAGTTGTACACCTCGACTAAATTTGTTGTCATGACACCATATCGAACACCACCTGTCATGTAGCTGCGACCACTTCTCCTTGAGGCTTGTGCTCAATCCGGTCAGAAGCATTTCACATGTGCCCCGTCCTCCTCGTCACACCGAGAGCATCTGGTTAGTTGTGGCAATGCTTGAGGGGCACAGTCGGCGCAGGGTGACCCTTCTCGCTCCACTCCCTTTTGTGCGTCTGGGTCAGGTCATCCGAGAATCTTCAGTGCTTCGTGTTATGAATATTGTGTGTATGTATTGAGAGGTCCAATGAGCAATATATATAGTACAAAGGGACACAAGTCTAAACCCTAATACAATAAAAATACCATAAATACTCTTATATCCTTAACTCCCCCTCAAATGTAAGGCGTATGCAATAGCATTGCATTTGGAAAGGGTTGACACTAAAATATGGAAAATCCAAAATCAGAGTCTTGATAATGTCGTCGTAGCATGCAACTCTTGGAAAATATGTCGATAAAAGATCTCCTCCTATGCGGGGTCGTGCGACGACCATAAAAAACACAATGATGGGGCAAAGTCTACGCGGCAATATGATGAAAAGATGATGAAGCAGAGCAAAAAGAAAAGCTGTCATGTCGAATAGGAATAAATAAAAGCATGGTGGCACGGTCGAAGCCCAAGATGGTGGCGGCGTGATGTCTGAAAAGCGCAATAGAGGCGTGAGCACAAGAAAGCCAAGAGGCGGTGCATAGGAAGCACAATAGATGCGATGCAAAAGCGCGACACAATGCAAAGCGCAGCGAGCGTAGTGCGGAAGAAGCGTAGCGCAATGCACAAAAGTACACTAGAGCGCGGTGAGGAAGAAGCGCTGACCTTAAAAGTTTAGGCGGCGGATCTGCGGTTCGAAGAAAAACGCGGCTAGCGCTATGCAAAGAAATTCCTATGCTTTTATGACTAACAAGAAATTGTGGACTCGCATGGCTTAAGCGAACTCAAAGATAAAATTTTCACGGACTTAGATGGGCCTTAGCGGAAGAAAGCGAGAAATAAAAAGGACTCAAAGGATAAATAGCGGCGGATACTAGCGGCTAGCGAGGCAAAAGCGGCGGCCAAGCGACAGGACTAGCGACAAATAGCACTAGTCCGAAGCATCGCGTGTAGTCCAATACGGTCCAAGCGGCACACCCGCATCAAAATATCTCCCCCACGTTGTAGCACGACTAGCCATCCACCCATCAATGCTTTCTCCTTGCAAGAAGCATGCGAGATCAATTCTCTGACGAACAAACAAAGCACTCAAAGGATCAAAACTCCAACCATCTCTTCTTCTCTCCTTCCCAAGCGGCGCCGCTTTGAAAAGCGCGAGATGGTGGCGGTCGGGGCGAGAAGGCAGAGGCGGCGGCGGCCGGTGATGTCGGATCCTCACGGAGTAGAGCAGCGAAGCTCAGGCGGTCAGCGGAATTGGCGACAAGCGGCGAGCAACGAGAAAACGCGGCTTTGAGTCGCTCGGCGAGAGACCAGCGGCGGCCGGCGGCGAAGGAAGACTCACGCGCTCGAGATGTGGATGCGGCGCGGCGAGGAAGCTCTAATGCTCTCGCGGCTTGGCGGCGGCTCGGGAGGCCCAGCCACTCCGTTGGTGATGAGGGTGTCGCGGGATCAGTGGCGGCGATCGTAGATGAGATGATGGCCGAAATTTGTTGGGTCGAGTCGGGAAAAGCGATGGCGACCTTTGGATCCGGCGGCGCGAAGATGAGGTCGGCGGTGTCGAGTGCGGAGGTGATGAGCCGCCCGGGAGCAAAGATTGGTCCTCAGGGCGGCGATGTGTGAAGGCAGCGGCTCTCAGGAACCTAAACCTAACCTTTGCTATGATGCCATGTTATGAATATTGTGTGTATGTATTGAGAGGTCAATGGGCAATATATATAAGTACAAAGGGACACAAGTCTAAACCCTAATACAATAGAAAATACCATAAATACCCTTATATCCTTAACACTTGAACTTAAAGCTTACAGTTACAGTTTGCTGGCAGCAGCAGTTCATCAAGTCCTTGTTGTGAAGCTTTGCTGTAAGTTTGCACCCAAGTGCCTCATGCACACAATTCTGCGAATCCGACCATAGAAGTGATACGTCCTCTCCTTGTTGCGGCTAGGTTGTTGCGACGGCCTGCATGCCCAATATATATGAGGCATACGTTGGGGCGGACCTTGCGCAACATAAATCCTCACATTCTTCAGAACCATAACCAGGTGTCCGTGTTCTAGCTTTCCAGCGGCGAATGCCTGGGAAGAACTTGATTGTTCCGTCCATCGCTATTGCGATCGGTATCTAGCCCTTATACTTCCTAATCAAGAATGTATGCTATCTCGCACAAGATTGGGCGGTAATCTAGGAATGCATTGATGCATGGATCAAATTCGAAGAATGCTCATTTGCATGCCCTCTTATTGGCCTACCGGGATCGTGGAGTCTTGAATGTCAATATGGGTGCGGATTCTGTCTTGTATGACTCGAGTTGCTTGGGAGGTTGTGAGTGCAGATCCTCGAGCGTGCCCCACCTTGATTCCAATACCTTTTGTTTGCCTCCAAGCCTTGGCATAGGCGATTGTGTCTTTGAAACCTTACCTCAATGCGCGAATGATGGATCGTGGCTCAAATCTAGATTATCCACGATCTACTTGTACATGAGTTGTCGATGAAGCTTTGATGATAGGTTCGGTGGGACTTCTTGACTGAAGCAGCGCAAGTGTGAGGGACTACTAGAGCACTTCGGTGAGGTATCCCAGAGGTGAAATCGTGCACTCGCTAAGGCATCCTCTCATCCGCACTTCATGTCGTAGCATCTTGGGGTAGACTTGGCGGCTGTGAATGTGCACCACATCGACAAGGCCAGAATTTTACTGCGTCTGCCGACCTCCTTGCATTTGTACATAGCTCCTGCGACCTCGCTCTGGTCATACTCCCACGGCACATGGGAGCCTTTGTTGGCGATGAGGTTGTCGAGCGATATGTGTTCCACTCGGATGGAACCGCCTCTTGGTCCACATCATCCTCGCCGTCAGAACTTTCATCTTCAAACAATGCCATGTAATTCCGGTCTTGAGATCCATCCTTTGCACTAGGGCTTCGGCTCCTCACCTCGTTAGCAAGCCCACTAGCTTGCTTGGCGAAGAGCTACTTAGCGGTCTTCATCGATAGCATCGGCAACTCCGAGGCCTTGACCATTGTGCGCCGCCGCGTGTGGTTGGAGTCCCGGCGACCTTCTTCGGCGCCCGGCACCCATCTTATTACCGTAGCGGATGGAGGAGTGGGTTTGGCATATGTCGGACGAGAAGAACCAATTTTCACCCCCTCTCTCTCTCTCCATGCGTACACATGATTGCCATGAATTTAGTCCCTTCAGCTGCACTAACTCCTAATATGTGGGTTGCCTTACTGAGGAGCAAGGCAACTCAATCTCGAATCATACATCATCACGGTCCACTTAGAATGTGTGGAACAACCACATCATAGGCGCCCCATGTATCTTGCTCTGGTCTTGATAGTAGCACGATCGTCGATTGGAAATAACGCCGTCGGTCCCCTCAAGACCTCCATAATTTTCCCCAAACCGTAGTAAATTTTGAAATTTGTGATATCAGACATATTGATGCCTTTGTACCATAAAGAACATTTTCACGATTAACCACATATATAAAACTAGACTACCCACTTTAAAAGTATTATGTAAAGCGTCTTGCACTCAAATAGTACATCTAAAACTATGTAATCCATTTGGTTAAAGAAATTACAGAGGTGGGCAGCCCAGGGACGAGCGCGCCATAAGCTTCTCTTCTCTCCTTCTCTTTTTCTAAATAAAAGTGAGTCTATGCGAATTTTAGGGTTTCAAGAGGTTTTATAGGGTTTCATTACATATAAATCGTTCATGGCGACAGTGTCGTGCGATAAGTAGTAGCCGAGCCAGCGAGGACCAACAAAGCCTCTGCATCGCTTGATTCATTAGTATTCATGCATGTTGAGCGGCAATGAGAAGATTATTTTTGTAATTTTTGGGATGCTATTTATTTTTGTAAATATCTTTTAAAAATAATATTATTTAAAAAAATCAAGGAGTATCGCCATATGCTCCTCCACAGAGTCCCAAGAGGTCCATTCCATCATTGCTACATAGAAAAATTAAGATAACTGATCCTCCTGAGAAAAGTACATATTTACCTTGGTTAGTCTAGTTTTGTTGTGGAGCCAAGCTTTACTCCCGTATATATTTCGGCAACATGAAATTTTATTACATGAATGACTTCATGATTAAGGAAACACTATATCTAGTTTACTGAATGTGCCCTCTGAATTACACAATGCTAAATAATATGATGTCATTGTGATGTGCAAGCTACGGACAGTTACGTAGTCAAGAAACATAAAGACTCGTTTTTCATCAAATTATGATCCAAGGGCACAAATAGGACGGCTTCACATAGAAGAAAGGAGTCGCTATGGATGAATTAAACGATGTAACTGTAGATGGACTAAACCACCATTAATTTTTCAGGGGCTAAATCACCATTAATTGAGAGAAAACACACCATGAGTCTGAAAGAAAGGAAGAAAGAAAGAAAACAAACAGGGTAACTTGCAGAAGCCCAACCTTTTCGTTCAGTTTGTTCCTTCTCCTGCAACAAACAGTGGAAACACAAAGTGAGACATCACCTATTAGTTCACCCATGTTCAGTCCGAGAGAAATAACGAAAGGTGCTCATGTAAATAGAACAGATGCAAACAGAATCAGCTTATGAACCAGAGGCAGAATGGCTGAAAAACCATAAGTAGCATGCAGAAAAAATGGAGTGCTTGTATATAAAGTACATGTATGATTAAGTAAGGCGGCCGTACATTCAGTGATTGTTTGTAGACCACGTGACGTCATCTGCGAGGTTTCATCTAATCTACTCTGTAGAGGCCCAACAGGCTGACATCCAAAGGCTTATCATCAATTCATCGGACCGACGGCCACAAGGACCCACGGAAGACCGGCCTAGTATCAGCCCAATCGAGGGGAGGGTCATCTAAGAAAGCCCAGCATCAAAGAGGTTCGAGTGTAACGAGCCACCGGTCCGTGTTCTATCCCGGATGGAGCGGGATTTCTAACCTTTTCCCTGGGCTAGGTCTGCACAGGAAAACTACTCGTGCATATGGATACATTTAGTAGTTAAAGTGTGTGTCTGTACTCCATAAAATTTAAACCTTCGCTTTAGCTAGATGTACACATGTGTGTGAGTTGGAGTGTGTGTGGGGTGTGTGTGCCCCTCCTCCTTTGTACTCTAAAAAATAGAAAGCCCAGCAACAACTGCATGTAGAACGCCCCCACAGTAGCAGCCATTGAAGCAATTGGCGGTGGCGAGTCGCGATCGCCACCACCGGGAACCTAGCTACTGGCGCAACTCTATCAGTCCTTTGCTAGTCCTCTCTCTTCTCGGCGTTGAGTGGGTTGGGGACTCGTTGAATTTTGGAAGTAATTTTAGATTTCTTAAGTTTTGTTTTGTTTTGTTCCCTAGATCGATTTGTTCTAGTTTTCCTTCTTCGAGAATTCTTAGCCCAATTTTCTTTACCCATTATGGGCTTTATCGAACCAATTCATCACGACGACGATGGCGGCTTCTGTTGGAGATCGACAACGCGGCTACAAGGCATAGGTCCTCTGGAGATTTCTTTCAGCATTACAACAACATTACCAAGGATTAGGTCCTCGCATCAATAGATTTCATTGACAATCTACTTCTCGCTACCGTGTCTGTCATCCATCATGACACTATTGTAAGCTACAAAGTTTACAATGGGAAGATAAAAAAATTCCAGCACGTTCATCGACTAAGGACTTGATGGTGTTCATATAGAATCTTCAATGTAATAGTTGGGTACTCGATCATGTACTTTATTTATGAGTTATTAATACAAATCAGAGGATCATTTATTTTTTTAAAAAAATAGGAGCGATTGAAATTGAAATTGTGGGTCAGCCCCCATTGCCAACTGATCCCTGCCCAGCCCATCGCACCTCAAACAAGAGGCTCATCCATGCACATCTTGACGCTTTCGCATGCAACACCCGTTAAGCAGGGCTCTGGCGTCTCGGACTAACAAGTCGACCACACTTGTTGCTACATGTTCACGCGAGTCAACCTTGCGCACATCGGCATTCTATTGCTCCTCAAGGCTAAGCCTAAGCCACGCTTAAGCGAGTCGAGCTTGGCACTTCAACTCATACCTTCACACCTTGAAGGCCATAAGTCAAGAACTCCATGCTTCATGAGCCACTTTTTTGGGATAGAGTCCTGGCTCTGTGCCTCCACATAACCGAGCATCTAAGCAGTCAACGCATGACTCCATACTTGTTCGTGACCCCACACTTTCTTGTGTGGTGAACTCCTCGGCGTAACCCAAAATCAGCGTGGTGGATTAGCGGTCATTCGATGAACACATGGTAATCCACCCCAACGCATGCACAACCTATCGCTTGGAATTCATGCAAGGACCAAGGTAAATTAACATGTTGTTAGAGCATACAACAGGTCACCGATGGAATCGTCAACCGAGGCCGTGCTGCGCACTTTACAAGTCGGTGTGTCGGCCCGGGCGGGTGGTTGGCGACCACCCGGTCGGTGAGGGCTCTGTTGGTAGAGCGATCCCGTACTACCTTGGTGGCGATAACCGGTGAGGCATGGCACATCGGAGATTCACTGCGGACAAGGTCCTAGGACCAAACACGGGCGAGTGCGGGGACCAACCTTGGTAATAGCGTCACCCATTGGGGATCCACCGAATGAGTCTAGGTGCCAACCTCGGCAAGGCATGACACATCGGTGAACCCACCAGAATCCGATCCGAGGTAGCCACATAGTGAGGTCCCATCAACACCCGCATAGGCGGGCCGGCGATGTCATGTCTCTCGGATGTGGTGGGACCCACTTGACCACGATAGACAAAAGTACCCCAGAGCAAGCTAAGCCCTAAGGACAACAATGTAACTTCATTGCTCTCCTCCTCCTCTATAAATAGGACCCCTTGTAAATGGGGAGGAGAGACCAATGGTAACTACCACCACCATATGCAATACATCCGTATGCCCCCTTTGTGTGTGATTCTCGTTAAGCTCCACCTTTGCATTCTCGGCGATTGGCGCATCGATTGGAGGTGTTTACAAGTTTCTTGTCCGATATCGTACCAACGACAACCATCAACCTTGGTGATCGGTTGTGAGTAGAATCGCGAGTGCAATTATGCATCAATCAGAGAACACATATTTCTGTCCCTTGCACGTCCAAATCTCGACTCTTGGTAGCGGGAGTAACCAAGAGATGTCTTTGCGTGATCATACCTTGTCTGAAGTCGGGGTGAATCTTATGCGATTATAACATCCTGTTTCGGTTGCCGTTTGGTATCTTTTCGTTTGTCTTCTTCGCCTTCAAAAACCTATTTCAAATTATTGTGTAATTACAAAATTCTCTGGTTTCAGCCTATTTTCAAGAGTTGGGCATCGAGTTTCTGCTCGAATCTCGGTTTCTTTCCAAATCCTCTCAGTTGGACCGGCCCAGCTAGCCCCTCTCCTTCCCCTGCCCCTCTCCTTACCTTTCGATCATGTGGTTGAAAACCTCCTTTCGATTGCGTGCCTACTCCGTCACGCCCCGTGTGCCTTGTCCCCACCAAGCGCCCTCTACGACCACCCTCTCGGTGTCGACTAGGGCACTCGGTTTCGACCAGGTCCTCTGACTAGGTCTGACCAGCCCCACCTGTCAGTCCCATGCTTACTTTCTCTGTCCTCCCTTTTTTTCCTCAGCGACGTGCGCATTGAAGGCCGCCGTTTCCTCCATGACGTGCGTATTTAATGTCGTTGTCCATTGCGCCATGCGCATTTATTTGTCGTCTGCACATTAAATGTCGTGTCTCGCTCTGCGACCACAAATTCCGCGCTCCATCTTGGCCTTTGGTTCCCCTCCTTTTCCCTCTATAAATAGAGCACCGGGAGCCTCGCCTCATCTTGATCTTTCCCATTTCGCCCTTTCTAGCCGGTTCTTTGCGGTTTCCCGGCTCTGAGCTCCAAGTTCTCCGCCACGCTCCTCCTCCGGTCCTCGTCGCACCGGTGTAGCCCCCTTCTACCACGTCATTTCATGTCCCAGAGCTCCTTGGAGCAATCCCCCTAACTCTATTTTGGTTTTGTTTTACAGGAGCCGCCGCCTTCCCCTCCTCTTTCCATCCTGGCCGACCCCTTCACCACCGGCCTCCTTCGCCCTTAGCTGCGAGCTTCCTCGCCATTGTTTGCCATCCGTCGACCCCCTTTGGCCCCTCTCTCTCTCAGTCCTGGTGAGTTTCCCATACCCTGCTTTCTCTTATTCTTTGGCCAACTTCCCGTGCCCTGTTCTGCTGTTTTGTTCTTTCGACCACATCGAGCAGTCGAGTCTTTTTGTTCTTTCGACCGTGTCAAGTGTGGGGACCGGAGTTATCTCAGTAAGGCCGAGACTAATCAGGTCTTAGGGACATAACTCTAGATCTCTGGTAAATGGATTCCAACTTAACTCAATCTAAATGAGAGGCTTAACTCAAACTAGAGCCCAGATGATCATGCGCGCTCCTCTGCGAGCACTACATGATTATCGGTTCCTCAACAAGTCAAGCACTACACTTAGCGAGTTAAATAGGAAGCCATAAAAAGCAATCGACTTATATTGGCTCCCAAGATCAGCGACCAATATAATCATACTCTCATACAACGTTGCTCACATCCATACAACAATCATACATAAATAGTACAAAAGTGCTACATCGAGTTTCAAGTTTACAACAACATAAGTGGCCGGCCAAAATTAACAAGTTCATAGCGGAAGCAAATAGATAAACCAAAATGCATGTAGTGGTATGCCACACAACCCATCGACAGCCGTTGGGAGCTAAAGATATGCGCTACTCATCGGTGTCGCCTAAATCCGACAACGACAAGCTCAATCGGTCTCATTATCTTCCTCACTGTAAAAGCCGAGCAAACATCTGGTGAGTACAAAAGTACTATAAGTCTTACACAAATAAAAATAGTTATGCATAAGGTCATTCAAGGGAGGCTCATATTGGCTTAATTTTTGCGAAAGCAGCGCAATCTTGAACAACCTACACATACTAGTCTTTCAAGTGCTAGTTCAAAATCAGATTTGAAGCGAAGTAAAGCATGTGAACAATTGATAAATTCAATAATAAATGAATCATACCAAAACAAAGTGGCGGTCCACTTTGATACAACAACAAACATGAATGTCCCATTCATGGTATCTGAGTTAACCACAATTTTAATTCCAATTCTAACAATAAGCGACCACAAGTTTCAAGCGGTCGTCCATAACCATGGACACGGCTATTCGAATAGATTTATACCTGCTGCGGTGTACTACTTTACCCACCACGACTTAGTGCTTTGTAAGCCTCCGGACACCTCAGATATAGCATACTTCCTAAGGTATGCGTAAGATAAATTAAGATACGGTCATTTTAGCAAGAAAATCCCATTGAGCTAAGTCCCCAACCCATGGCTCCTAGGAAACACAAGGCGTTAACGTCTCCATCCTATCTCCTAGGAAACACAAGGCGTTACGCCCCATCCTATCGGCCCAGGAACACGGGATTTCACGGTCCCATGCCCTTACAATTTCACACGTGGGACTCAACACAACAAAACCTTCCCCTACTTAACCATCGACACCCATATACCGTGTGTGATAGCACGAGTTTTGCTTGAATTGCAACAACCCAAAGTTCGGTCCTTAATTGTCGGACAAGTCCAACCACATACCCAAATCTAGTGCACAAAGCACCATCACTAACCAACACTTGTCAGACCAAAAACTCATTTAAAATGACAAAATTTAACTTGTAAAACAGTGCGAAGATCTGAAACAAAGTATATAATGAGAGTTGTGTTTATCCCATAATTGTGGGTTATTCCCGACAACCAACTACTGATTCTAGACTTGCATGGCTAAGCAAACTTGATCAATATAACTTCACACCTCCTATCATAACATTTTAGCAATGGAATAATTCATGGATAGCCACAATGACAACATAATAGGATGTGTCTAACTATTCATCACAAAAATAGCGACATTATCAAAATAGCATGCAAGCAATTATCATTGCATCTATCCTAACAAAGCGGGATCAATTATGATGCAAAAGAAAGTTCAAAGGATGCTTACCTTGCTGGTAGGCTAATTGCTCACTCTCGATTGCGTAGAGTCGATATCAAGAGGCTCGAATCTATATAAATGCAATCTGAATAAACATCGAAATACCTCAAAATTCAAAATGCTCAAAAATGCATGATTTTTCTACAGTAGCTAAGTCATGATTTTAGATGATTTTTGGTGAAAGAATTATTTCATTTTGATTTAATATGTAGAAAGTTATGGTGGTTTGAATTTCAGATTTGATATGTCCTTTTGAGTAATTTAATTATGAGGTGAAAATTTGTAGAGTAGTGGTGAGCACAAAGATTTCATGGATAAATAGGCAATATTATTACAAATTCAAAACAGTTGAGTTTGCCTCAATTGGAGTTTTCATGATTTAGTTATGAATTTCTAGAGTTATTAGCATTTTCTTTTGCAAAATAACGGTGTTAATAGCTCATTTTCCAAAATAATGTTCTCTGTTATAGAGCATGTTTGAAACCAATTTTAATATAAAGTGCATTAATTATGAAATTTTTCATAAGTGGTTTCATTGTTTTGGAGTTGAGATGAATTAGTTATGTATTTTTAAAGTTATATATATTTTACGATGTACCAATAATTCGTTTAGGATTTTATAAAGCGTTTACATCTTTTCTCACGAGCCACGCGCTAGCCACGCCATGACAAGCGGGTCCGCTTGTCGACCATGCGCCGCGCGCGTGAATCACGAGCCACGCTTGTGGCCGTTGGATTAAGATCAGCGGTCCAAAATTAATGGTGCGTTCGGGGCGACCCGCGGCCCAAGCGATCTCGATCGTTGATTTCGCATCCAACGGTCCACGGCGCCTCTAGTGTGCGGGATGACTTACAACACATGTTTAAAATGTTGGCCCACACGTAAGTGAGTTATTTGTTTTTAGATAGTAATTAAATGCTAATGATTATCGTTTATTCCTAATCATTTGCTACGGTCTGGTCGGCGTCGACAGCGGAGTTTCTCCCATGCGTTTGCCGCGGTTCGCGTATTTGTGCTTGGCGGCGTGAACCAAGCAGGTTTAAGTGCACAATAATGTTGCGCTCCCAAAGTGGTCTCGGCGGTGGTGGCTGTCTGCGCGGCTAGCCGGAGTTGGCAGCGGCGCTCAATCGACAAAGCGCATGCGGCAAAATAGAGCTCAGCGGCGCGCCTGGCGGTGCACGAGGTCCCTCGGGCTACTAAGAGGTTACAGGCTAAGGAGAGGACACAGAGAGGCTCGGAGGCTGCTGGAGGCTGGAGGCTGCGTCGTGCGAGGAGAAGAAGATGGCGTCAACACGGCTTCACGTGGAGAAACGGTGGAGCAATCTGGGACGATGAATGGTCAAGATAGCTCAAGTATGCCTTGGAGATGCTAAGGACACGAGTAATTGAAGAATGGCGTACCAGAACAAGGTGGGAGATGAAAGGTTGCTTTGCGGCTGAAAAGGGGCAAAGCTTCGATTCACCGGAACCCTGTCGTGCAACAAAGAAATAAGTTGAGGGGTTTTGATCGGTGGCCTAAGGCACGTAAGGTGGCAGCGGTGGGTTGAGGATTATACTCACTGTAAGTGAAGATTGACAAGCGGTGCCCACGAGCGTGCTCTAGAGTTCCAGAGAGCACGATGATGAATGACTACAAGGCACGAGAGGCGAGATTAGACAAAATGGGTAAGACTTTGAGCAAGGACTCGAGGGCTACCACCGGTGAGACTTACCTAGAGATGTCGACGGGAGAGCTTCCTTTTCCTCGACCACCAAGAGGAAAAGTGAAGAAGAACGAGTGTCGAGGTATTATGCCCGGAAGTAGCGGAGATGGAGCGGCGTCATGTGCGAGCTCGAGTGGTGGATGAGGCGGTGGATTGGCGGTGTGAGCATCGGCGTTTACGGCGCGTCGGGCGTCGCGGCGCGTGTGCACGGGATACTGCGTCGCCAGCGGACGGAGGAAAGCGGGCGGCGGCTTAGGCCCACCGTGTCAGTGAGACAAGCGGCCCCCCGGTGCACACTGAGCCCCCCCGAAGGCACAAGTGTAGGGGGACCACGTGCAGCTCCGCCTCCCCCTCGCAAAAAAAAACAAAAACAAAAACAAAAAGAATAGGGCTTCCCGGAGCCCTATCAAAAGAAGGTGAGGGACGTGGCGGCTCTACCACCCCTCGCAAAAAACAAAAAAGTAGGGCTCCAGGAGCCTATCAAGAAGATAGGGGAGAGCGCGCGCTCAGCCACCCCTCATAAAAAAAGAATAGGGCTCCCCGGAGCCCTATCAAAAGAAGTAGGGGACGGCGTGCGCTCCACCCACCTAAAAAAAGAATAGGACTCCCCGGAGCCCTATCAAAAGAAGGTAAGGGGACAGCGCATGGCTCCGCCACCCCTCTCAAAAAAACAAAAAAGAGTAGGGCTCCTCGGAGCCCTATCAAAAGATGATAGGGGGATGGCGCGTGGCTCCGCCACCCCCTTGCAAAAAAAAAGAATAGGGCTCCCCGAAGCCCTATCAAAAGAAGGTAGGGGGACGACGGGCGGCTCCGCCGCCTCCTCGTAAAAAAAAGAGAGTAAGGCTCTCCGAAGCCCTATCAAAAGAAGGTAGGGGACGGCGCGTGGCTCCGCCACCCCCTCGCAAAACAGTAGGGCTCCGGAGACCTAGCAAAGAAGGTAGCGCGGTGGCGTGGCCGACCCCCTCCAACAACAAGCGAAATCCTTTATTACAACAATCGAGCTTTATTAATCAAATGAAGGGTGAACAACACACAAGTTACAAGGGCTCACCCACAATCACAACAAACAATATAGGTAGCGCACAATACAAGTTTACAGCGGGGCCATGGCGCGGCTGTGGGACGAAGTCCCATGCCTCCATCGCATAGCCCATTCGGTAACTCTTCATAAGGCACCGGCGCTATAAACCTCGAATATTCCCTCTGCGTCACCTCGTACTCATCCAGGGACTCGGACGAACTCTCGCTCGAAATACCCACCGCGGCGCGCGACTCGACGAGCGACACGAGGGTTCCGCGCCGGCACGCACCCAATCGTCCGGCGCCTCAAAGCGCCCGTATCTCCTCGCACGCCTCCGCCACCTTCCGCTTACGAACGCGCTGGAATTCCTTCATAACCATTCGGGTTCGCTAGTTTCCATCACTGCCACTTCGCACCGTGGTAGACAACCCCCCGATAGCATAGCTGCAAGGGCCAGACAGACACCACGCTACGCTCGTCCTTCGTGCCCCGGCGGCCGACGCTCGTCTTAACACCTCACACCGCGGAGGGAGTAGGGCCTCGCAGGGTGAGGCGCTTGAACAACAACCGCTCACCCTGTACACACGATGCCCAAGTTCAAACAAGCAAGCTACACGCAATCACTTTCTAGGACATTTTCATTCAAAAGCGGAGGATCTTACACAAAAAGATGTTCCCCTCCTAAAAACCACCCCTTACAATGAGCAAAAAGGGAGCGGGAAAAGCAAAGAAAATCAAAGCAAACACCTACAAAGGGCGACAGGCTAAAAAAAAGAAGTTCATCAGGCAAGCGGAGGGTCACACCTTATCATGTTGGGTGAAGCCCCGCTTGCCGGCCCCTCATCCTCCGCCGATGTCCCCGCCGGGGCCTTCCCTTTCTCCTGCTATGCCTACACCGCCTGGAAGGACTCCGTCGCATCGTTGTGGCCGCGCGGGACCCGGTAGTCTGTGCGAGACCCTCAAGCCCTACTTGTGCGATTCGTAAGGCGACAACCTCGTCGTGGTGGCCACCGCAGCGAGCGGCGGCAAGGCCGCGCGACCTTATCGAGAAGCGGTGCGCCGACCACGCGCGCTTTGCGCAATGATCGCCTGTATCGCGCGGCGGCCAACATGCACACCTCCGTAGCGCGCGGCGCAGAGCGTGATGTCCATTTCAGCGGGACGATGACACCTCGGCGGCGACACGGCACCAGGCGAACCACGGCCCTCAATAACCTCCATGGCACGCCAGCGGCGAGCCCAATGGAGGTCGAGCTCACGCTCTGTCGACCTCCTCTTCGACGCGCCTTCGCCTTGCAGGACACCCACACTCCTCTAGGGCTTGCACCTAAGGGCAAGAGAGTCGCGCTTCGCCCGAGCGCCGTTACGGCGTGCTCAACCTCGGCCACGGACCTCGGCGGCCCGATGTGATGTCATCGTCAGAGCCCGCGACAACATCATGATGCGCAAAAATGTGAACATTAGCGAAGCCTCACGTGCCACAAAAGGGATCCTCGGTCGGGCTCACCTAGGAGCATGTCCATCGAGGCATCGCCGGAAAAGCTCTCGGGCGAGGTGGCGCGGCGAAGTCGGTGGCGCCATGCAAACCCGTGGCGTGCCCGGCGATCGAGTCGACCGCGACACATCGGTCCTAAGTCGCGGTGCCCGATTCTCGGTGGGCGAGCTGGACGGCGTCCCCTCGCAGCGGCGAGTGGAGCCACCATCACCGGCTCTGTCCTCCATGCGTCGCTATCCTTTGTGAAACACAAACCATCGGCGTCAAGCGCCAAAGGACCGGCGAGGAGATTTACCGCGGCATCGGCGGTATCTCGGTCGATATCATCCTGGCACCCATAAATGTGCGGCGGTGCGCGGTAAGGACTCATCGGCGTCGAGCCCCATCACGTCAAAGCGAGCCAGCGCACTGTCGCGCTTGCGATGCGATCGCTCAACCAACACGGCAGGATTGCCTCCCACATTGAGCGGCGTGTGGGTCGGAGGAGGTAGCGTTAAAGCCAACCTAAAAGCTCGTGCGGTCCAAGGATCCGCCATGGGCTTCCGGCGATCGCCCCATATCCTGCATCACACGAGGCCACACCTATGTCGCAGGGTCCCAATCCCGTCAACCTCGGCCGTGCGGACGCGTTTTTTCTTCTTGGCATCCGGGTCGGGGCGCTCGGAGAGGCGAACCGAGGCAGCGTCGCCTGATTGAGCCGCCTCCCGCACAACCAAGTCGCGCCTCAAGTGCTCCTCCCGTGTGCAGGCCGGAAATACCTCTGCGTGTGGCTCGCCTTAGTGATGGGCATGGTTGCAACAAAAAAAGAGAAAAAAATTAGCCTCATCAACACCTGCACAAATGAGGAGCGTCGAGCCAAGAATCATACCCTCACGCCCCTTCACGCTAAGAGTCGGGTGCCCAGACACCGGGGCGCCACGCTCAACACTCGAATCGTTGGCCAGGGGCCAGATACCGAAGGTGCAGAACTCTTCCACCAGATCGCGCGTGGACAAGCGCCTCGTCGCGTCCAGAAGGAGGCGTAGAAGAGCCTCCTCCCTGGCGGTGAGTACAATTTCGGGGTTGGCGATAGGTGTATGTCGACCACCTCGACATTGCGATCCATCCCCAAAGCAAGCGTATGGTAAAACCACCTCGCGTCCAGCCGTCTCCCAGCGGTTTCGCGCGCTAGGGTGAGCAAATACATCGACACCACGACTTGACTAAAAATTAACGCTCAGAAGTTTAGCGTGTCACCGTTTATTCTTCTTTGGTTGGTAGCGGCGTCATGCAAGAAGAAGAAAACACGACCCTCACGGCGACTCGGCCGCTCAAAACATCCATTCAAAACTCGGCTTCACGATGAGTTGGCGCCAATTGTGCCAACTCCACACGTAGCGGAGAACGGCCGAATCCACGCCTACGGGATCCGAGCCTGCGTCGAAAAAGCCGCGAGCATCGCCTCATGCGCTCGAGGGCGGCACCATCTCCGTCACAGGAACACGGACCTTCTCGGACTTTCCGGCTTGCCCTCCTCGACAAGCGTTGAGTACCGACTCGTCACGGTTGACTTCCCAAGGTTGCTCGTATATAGCGCCTCCTACAACCTCCTTAGTCCGCCTCGTCATATCCGAAGCACCGGGCATCATCAACCGTGCAACAAAGCAAACATTGAGAGCACTAAACAACGAGGAACAAGGAAGCGGCTAAAAAACGGTGGGGGTGGCGGCTACTTATAGCCCTCGAGCGACCCGCTGGCGACACATGTCACCAAATCACGTGGCGCGCAACATGAGAGATGTCGTTCACGACTCACGCGCTATTACGGCGACAGCGCCCTAGTGTCATTATGGCACACGACGGCGCGAGCACCGTCATAGCGCATTGCATCTCATAGCCATTAAGGCACCACGGCGCCCGAGCATGCTGGCGAACATGGTCGCGGCGGAGATCCTCGCGCAGCAACATGCTTCGCCACGGCGAGAGGGCGGTGTGTGCGGACCCTCGGGAGAATGGCGTGGTTTCGACCATGGCGGCGAGGACCTCGACCGCAAAGGGCTTGTCATAGGCGCCCTACGACCCGGCGGCACGGATCGCCGGAGGTCTCCCGAGGCCTACTCGAAGAAGTGCACCAAGACCCCTCCCGCACATGAAGGCTCCCAGAGACCCTACGGTAATCCCGAAGACCCTCCGGAGTAGTCTCGAAGACCCTCTGAAGTTATCCCGAAGACCCTCCGGAGTAACCCCGAAGAGGCCAGCAAAGGACCTCAAAGGGTCATCTCTGCGGAGGGTACAGGAGCAACAGAGCGGTGAGCCGGTGCACTCCCGGATAGGCTACGTCCGGAAGACACACACGTGCACGGAGGCTACACGTCTGACACATAAAGCCCCTGCGGCCTCTACGGTTCTGATGCTTTCCTAGGGATACAAATGTAAATTTAGATACCCACAGAGAGGCTATAAATAACCCCTCTACCATGTAACAGAGAGGACTTTTCTTTGGGTAATACATATCTGAGCTAACAACCGAGCCCTTTTGGAGGACCCTCAGGTCTCTCTAATCTGGAGGCCTCTCTTTCTCTTGTCTAGTCTTCTCACTCGACAATATATATATATGAAGCCTTTTCCTACTCCTAGGAGTAGTTACTCCTATTAGTATCTCACAACGTAGGGAGTATCTTGTGCAACCGAGAGTATGTATGTGTAGTATCACAGTATATAAGACTACCTAGGTGGTATTTACACCTTTTAGTGGTGGTATGTACAATTTTTAGACATACTCCTTTTTATGTGCGAATATGAAGGTATTTACAAAATATGCTAAAAACTATGGACTCTCTTGCAAATTTTTAGTGTGATTCACATTGGAGTATCTTATAATTAGTATATGAGTATACCCAAAGTGATAAAAGAGTATGCCAAGTTATTTTAGGTGGTATATCGAGGTGGAAGTAACTACATCAGGAAGTAGAAAGTATTTTCCTATACTTTTCCTACTCCAGGAGTAGTTACTCTCTATTCCGTATCTTACAACGTAGGGAGTATCTTATGCAGCCGAGTATGTATGTGTAGTATCACAGTATATAAGACCACCTAGGTGGTATTTACACCTTTCAGGGGTGGTATGTACAATTTTTAGACATACTCCTTTTTATGTGCGAATATGGAGTATTTACAAAATATGCTAAAAACTATGGACTCTCTCGTAATTTTTAGTATGGTTCACATTGGAGTATCTTATAATTAGTATATGAGTATACCCAAAGTGATAAAGAAGTATGCCAAGTTATTTTAGGTGGTATATTAGAGATGGGAGTAACTACATCCGAGAGTAGAAAGTATTATATATATATATATATATATATATATATATATATATATAAAGACATTGTTGATCAAAATTAAAATAGTCTGACTTCATATATTATATGATGACCCTTATCTTCGGCCGGAAGGTGGTGTATGCGTAGCTGACTACCATGCAGCCTTCGGAAGTTAATGAGCATCTGCTCGTCGTATACGATGGCTGACATATATTATCTAGATCTCATGTGGTACAACCAGTTGATTGTTAGTCATGCATCGAGTTCAAATCAGATTCCACGTGTAACAGCCAAGGTGCTGCAGATAGATAGAGTTCGAGACTAGCCAAGATAGTCGGGCTAAACTATTAAAGCCAAAGATAGTTTGGATAAGAAGAAGCAGAGTGGCGGATTAAGATCAAAATTTATAAGATACTAATAGGATTTGTTTATCTGTTTGTGGTTTTTCAGATACCAAGTCACTAGCCAGCAATAGCATGTCTTAGTACAGTGGACTGAGGATGCTGTGTGTGCATGACATGTGGGGCCGGCACAGTGCCTAGTTTCAGTTTGCCTTCCTTAATATCACAATAATATTAGGACTATAATAACTAAATAATTTTCCATCTCTCGTATGCAAGCACACGTGGCGTTCTCCGAATGGGTCTGCACCTATGTTTACTAATTGTTTGGGCGTGTTTCACATAATCTAGTACCCTGAGGTGTAAGCTGCAAAATCGCTGGAGTCCCAATCAACTGCTTCACAAATTTGCAGACAGCCCTCGGCAAACGTTTGTTTTTCATTTTGTCTTGTTTTCCCGTCCTCTTCTTCTTACCCGACTCCATAGGTGCGAGGGGACAAAGGAAAGGATAGAGGAGAGAGACGTCGGCGATGGCGTCGCTGAGGCGGATGGCGACCGCGGTCGCGATGCTGCTGGTTCTCCTGGGGTTTCTTCTCTTATCTTCTTCCCCGGAAGCGGCAGCGGCGGCGGAAGGAGGTGACGATCTTTCCTCGTCTCAGCCACCGGTTCTTGTTTCTTTCATGGATGGATCGCTTCGCTGCTATGCGTATCTGGTGCTCGTGGTTCTTGTGTAATTGGTGCTAGTTCCGTACGATTCGTGAGGAAACGATCCGGCGAAGCTGGTTGAATCGCGCAATTAAGGGAGTTAATTACACCAGCTGTGTTGGGGGCAACGTGTGGACGTGAGAAGATGGAAGGGATTTCGTGAAAATTTGTGTGAATTAGATGGGGGTTGATGAGGGGGAGCTAAGTAAGGGTGTAAGTTGTAGTCTATTGACTGCTATAACAGCAAATTTTCTCGGAATTTGACGGAATGTGTGGGAAATTTTGGATGGGAACAGTACAGTAGCAACCTTTAGAGTAATGCTTAATGTGTCAAACAAGAATAACCAAGTTCGTCTTGTTTGACAGGTGCTCATACATAACCAACCTATAGTAATTTATTTCATCAATCAGTATATAGCACACAGACTCGGCATCACTTAGCAATCAAATAATTACCATACACACAGTAGTGTTCGCTCACGCATGTCACATGCGTGAAACATGATAGCATTGTACAGCTGAATACATGCAAATGCAATACTACACTGTAGGCCATAGCATGAAGCTAGGGCAGCTCACACACACACATAAACAGCCACTTACATAAATCATTCCAAGTCTATACAGTACAGAGAATGAAACCAAACACACATACATGCAGAAAGGCAATTAAATGAATTAACGCGAGCAGGAATAATTCATATTCAGCGACGCATGAGACTGAAGGAAGATGACCAGGCTTTCCTTCGGCTGCATCTTTATTCCAGGTTATATGTATGAATGGAGAAATACTGAGGCAAGCTTCCAGTTGATGGAGAGTAATTGAGTACTCATGGAGTCGAGGCAACAACCACAGTTCTAGCTTCTTGGCATCGATGGTGTGGATTGTGCGTGAAATCAGGATCGTTGGGATGCTCTTGAATTGCTTGTCTGAGTTGTCTCACTGGATCTGGGTTGCAGTCACCATTGAGCTCGAGCTTCCTCAACTTGGGGAGGTGTTTGACTCCGGAAAGATCCTCCATGGTGGCAAAAGACCAGACAATCATCTCGAGTTTAGGAGCCGCTCCAGTGTCAAAGCTGATGTTGGTGATGGCGCTGCCCTCAACGACCAGAGACTTGAGATGCTGGAATTCTCCTTCCTTGAAGCTGAGCTCTCTTGCGGTGTATGACTTGTACCGGAGCCTGAGGCAGCGCAGGATTCTAAGCTTGCTGGGATGCGTATAGCAGCTTCCCCAGGTAAGTCTCGCTCAGTGTTATCTTGGTAAGTTGATTGAGCTCTGCAATCCAGACAGGAAGCCCACTTGTGATGCCACTGATGTTTAGGCTCTCGAGAAGCTTTGGAGGTGAGGCTAATGCTGCTGCCGCCTCTGCATCAGGAGTACTCTCACTTCTTTCTGGTTGGTCGATCCTGATTGACAAGGAACGAAGACATCTATGCAATTTTCGATTTGTGGAACAGATCATTTAGCTTGGCATTTTTACCGTCAAGAACTACACCAAGTTTCCTCAGTTTCAGCAGCTGAGCAATGCTGGCTAGTTCATTATCACTGTTGGAAACTTGGACATGGGACAATATCTCCATGTTCTTCATTTTCTGAATGCAGAGGGGCATGTGCACCGTTGAAAATGAATCTTCAGATCTCGTTGCTTCATTGCCTGCGGAGACCTTGCGGCCAGCAAGGAAATACTTGAGCATTGGAAGCACAATAGCTTTTGTGGCAAGTGCTTGTATCTTGGTTTGCCGGATGTCCAGTGTCTCCAAGCACCGGAGCTTCTGAATTTGCTTTGGGAGTTGTACAACATCTGTATTCCTGAGACTCAAGTACTTGAGCAGTAACATCTTACAGATGCTCTTCAGATGATGCTTCTTCAATCCTTTGCAGCTTTCTAGATCCAGCACTTTCAGTAGCTGCCATTGAGAAGACTTGGCCAGAGATGGAAGAAAAGCTACAATACCACTTTCATTCACGTCCAAGGGAAGATCAGAGTGAGATGCGTGCAACACTATTTTGTTATGGATGGAAAGGTGGTGAGCCAAATCAAGTGGCAGGTTGCCCACAAAGTTTACATCTGTAGCGATCCTGGTGATGAACTTGCGGACTTGATGATGTACTGTGCAGCTCTTGACGTTTCCCTCAGCACTGATTTCCCCAGGACAAAGGAACCCTCGAGTGAGGAGCACATCGAAATAGCGCTCAGCTTCATCTGTTGCGGTTGCTCCATGCTCGCTTCTATCCATTGCACTCTCAATGTGGTCTGTTTTGGTTGCTATGAGGCCCTCGGCAATCCATCTTCTAGCCAAGCTTGTTCTCCTTATGATGTGGTCTTTGGGGAAAACAGATAGATACAGCAAGCAACTCCTATACTTGCTATGCAGCTCATTGTAGCAGAACATTAGCATTTGCTTAGCAACGCTTTTGTTCCGCCCTTTACACTTTGATAGTCTGTCGCCCAAGTTGATCAGCTCATCCTTCGTCCTCTTAGGATTAACATAGAGAAGATGCAGGAGCATCTTCATTGCAAACGCATCTGGGTAACATTCATTTTGAACGTGCATCACTAAATCGTAATAGTATTCGGATGATCCAGCAATAAGCGCCTCCGCTTGATCGTAGAAAAAACCATATAGACTTGGAGGGCGGAAGGTTTTGTGAGCAGACGACTTGGCAACATAATCACTTGATGTGGTCAGGATTATAGCGCTACCAGCAGGGTAACCATCGTCAGCAGCATGTAACAGAGCAGATTTTATGGCCTCCCATCGTTCTCCAGTCCAGACATTTTCAAGGAGAATCAGGAAGCGTTTACCAGCAGTCCGCAGTCGAAGGAGTTCTGCCTCTACCTTCTTTACCTCCCACTGTATTTCTTCCTCTATCCACTGTATTCCCCCTACCTTCTTTACCTCGCTCTCTACTTTCTCTCGAAGGACGAGCCGGGCCTTGCAACCAAATGAGCTCACCACGGAGGGATGTTCGTACACCCCCCGTGCAATACGATCTGCCACGGTCTCCTCGCGATAGTAACAATACCACGATTCCCCGATATAGGACTTGCATAGAATAGGGAAGACCCTGAGCTGTGGTATAGCAGCAGGTGCTTCCTCCGGCGGCAGTAGCCACTCCACCAGACGATCGATGCCTTTGTTTACGATAGTCTCCTCATCGTCCGGCGGCAGTTCACCGTGTGCTGCGAGTAGAGCGCTTCTCCGAACATCTCCTTCCTCCTCCACGCCGGCAGCTGCATGCGCCCACGGAGAGTGGACGACGTCGATGGTTGCGTCATCGTCATCGTCATCGTCATCGTCAGGAGCAGCCTGATGTGATGGCACGGTGACATCGTACCTCTTCCGCCTGTCGCCCGTCGCGCGCCCGGACCTTGAGCTCCCGGATCCGCGTCGCCACCCGGTGCCGGGCCGGGACGGTCCGCAGCAGCCGGATGAGCCGGCGCAGGCAGCCCAGGAGGCCCTTGGTCGCGCGGGGGTCGGCAGGAGCTCCGACGTGCCGGACGTAGAGATCGACGTAGCCCCCGCAGTCCCACGCGAGGCCGGCGACCTGCTTCATCCACGCCCGGACTTGGTGGTCCCGGTGCTGGGCCTCCGTCAGGTGCAGCAGGACGCCGTTCATGGACTCCATCTCGTCCCTGATGATCTCCACGTCGCCGCGGACGCCGCCCAGCAGCTGCGCCTCGTCGAGGAGCACCGACGTCAGGCGGCCCAGCAGCGAGTCGAGGGAGCCCTGGGCCAACCCAGCCATCTCTGATCTAGATCTCTCTCTAGAGTTCAGTGAGAATTAATCGCGCATGCATGGAGGATGGTTGAAAGCAAGGTAGGACAGGCCAGCCATGGCCATGGTTGTCTGCTACTTCGCTAGCTTGGGAGCTGGCTGGCCGCAAGTCATGGCGTGCACGGTTTGCTCAGGCCATGATCGATGCTCGCTTCGTTCGTCCGTCGCGGAATCAAATTCTTGGCTTGCTATAGCCATCGATACCTTTAATGTATACGTAAAATGGTTTGCCGGCCGGATCATGCTCTAGGACGTACGTACCATTGATCAAACATGCGCTTTTCCTTTGAACGGCAATGGTGTACAAACATGCTCTTTTCGTTACTGTTTTCTTTCTCTTTAGCTTTGCCTTTGCCTTTGTCTTTTCCTTCTATATTAGGTCCAAAGGGCACATGCATAGGTGCAGTATTCCAGCCTGACCTAAACACTAGCGTATGATCTCCCGCGTTCGCTCGCTGCCCGCTGGTTCGTCGCTAGCCTTATTCTCAAATTTGAAGTCAGAGTAAAATCAGATAGTAAGGAAAATTTGAATGCATGATAAAATCACAGAGTAAGGAAAATTTTAAGCTATGGTAAAATTCAAGTCACATACGGTTCTTAATACCAACCGTCTGTGATGATGTCATTATCACAGACGGTTCGCATTAAGAGCCGTTTGTGATGATATACTTATCACATACGGTTCATAATACGAACCGCCTGTGATATGGCATCACAGACGGTTATATATTATAGCTACCCCAGCGTTGTCTTCCTCTCCCTCGGCCCCCTTGGGACCTCAGGCTGGCTCTCATCCTTCCTTCCCTCCTCCTCCTTTGCTTCACTAGGTGCCGTCTCCTCTGGCCCGCAGGCCTCCGGCCCTTAACACAACGCCACCACCCGTCGCCGCCTTGCTCCGCCCTCCGGCCCTCTTCTCCGGTCACCACCTCCAGCTTGCGCGCTACCCGGCTCAGTCCTCCCTCTGCTCCCCTCCTTCCCTTTTTTTTGTTTCATATTGAGTATTATTTATCTTTTGATGTTTTGCTGATTTTGATTTAAGCGCTTTTGAGATTGCTTGATGTGGTTTGTTCTATGCATAAAAAAGGGGCGAAGACGCTAGTTGTGGGGTTCCTGGTGATCATGTATGCTGAGAGAGGTGGATGCTGAAAAAAAGAGGAGGGAAGGAAGGATTAGAGCCGGCCGGCCGAAGGTCCTAAGGCTGTATTTCGGTTATTGCTGCAGGTGGAATTGTAGATGGTCGTGGCTATGCTAGATGGCCTGGTGTGCTACACAATGTGTGCTGGTGGGTTCTTGGTGATCATGTTTGAGTGTGCTAGATAGCTTGGTACTCCACAATGTGTGCTACAAACACTGTTCTATGTAGAATGGAAACAACATATGTCGATTTTTTTTTTGCAATACAAAAAATATCACATACGGTTCTGAATTAGAACCGTTTGTGATATCCACATATCACAGACGGTTCTAATTATGAACCGTCTGTGATATCTCACATATCACAGACGGTTGGCATATCACAGACGGTTCATAATTAGAACCGTCTGTGATATGTGAATATCACAGACGGTTGGTAACTAGAACCGTCTGTATTGTGACTTATCACAGACCACCAGGTAATAGTAATGCAGCCACACCTGATGAGGCAACTGCAAGAACAATCTGTCCCCATGATCTTAACTCGGTTATGATTGCATTCCATAGATATGTTTTTTCAGTACCGCCATGGCCGGAGACAAAATGGAAGCATGGTTTGTTGTGTAAGACAGCATGAATGATTTTATCATAGATTGTCTATAGATTTTATCATAGACAATAACTGTGAAGAAAGTTGATGAGTATCATATTCTAACTCTTCAACAATCAATTTATTGCTAAGAGCAGTATGAGACATGTTTGGGGGGACATGCAGATTGTATGATTCCAATGAAAAGCCGTTCATGGCAAAAAGTGTGGATAGTTGATGTAGCAGTTGAGTCTATAGCAAGCTGTCAGATAATGCACATGACTGAAGAGCTGATGAGCGACGCGTGTTGTATGCGATGTCATCGGCGAGGTACTTCCAGTTGTTGTTAAATAGCATACTAACATCGCCAACATGACAAAACAAGACAACAGTTATGAACATGTGTCGGACTCAGATTTCGTAATCCAGAATCCTCTGTGAAAATACTGCGCTATTCCCTGGATCAGTAGATAGCGCTCACAGGATACATTGCTGAATCATTTCATACATCGCGTAGACCAAACCATTCATTAATACAAGCATTAGAGTTCAAATAGACCACGTCGGGTCGAGTTTACAATAGGGCCGATTAGGCCAAATGAGTTCATTACAAAACATCGAGTACGATAGCGGAAGCAAAAGGGGTAGAGCAAGTCTCTCCACGAGTAAGCGGCGGGGTACCATGTGTACGACCAATATTAGCCAAGGTTTGGATAATATAGGATGTACACGAGTACCAACGAGCCAACGGTGAGCGAGACTCGGACTACGGAACTATGCTACTCTTCTTCATGTCCTTGCTCCTCGGCGTCCCGGTCCTCGTAGTAGGCGTAATCTCCATGATCCACGGGTTACGAGGGTTGGGGAAAGAGCGAGGATGAGCACAACTTCCGTGCTCGCGAGCCAACACACAAGATGCAATAATATATATGCAAGGCTTAACAAGGATGGCTCGGGTTCATTTATTTACGCAAAGCAATATTTTGAGTACCAATATTAGAAAGTCCTATCACTTAGCATTTTAACCAAATTGCATTTTGTTAAAGAGATTACTTGTGCAATATTTATAACAGAGAGGTTACGTCCACCTCATGCTTATTTTTATAGCGTTACATCCACCACTTAACATCACTGGGTACATCCACCGGGAAAACCAAAACCGAGGTCATAACGACCCATCACATTTTATCCATACACAGGTTTTATAAACAGAACTAACTCTTGTAAGTTCCCATGTCCGCCATGACCGTGGGCACGGCTATTCGAATGAGTTTATTACACTCTGCGAGAGGTTGTACACTTTACCCACAAGAGACAATCATCTTGACATGTACACATGTTTACAGAGACATGTGAGTCAGGGGAGATCGTCACAAGGCCTTTACAATGCATCCACGGTATTTGTTACACCCGCTAAGGTTTCACTGAGAAGGGTTACGCTCACGTGAACCGTCAACCCTTTCCCGGACCCCTCTTGCGCCACACGACTACGTTCACATAGACCGTAAGTCGTGACACTAACCCATAACCACAAAGGCTTATGGCGTAGCGGGTCATCTGCACAGTGCAACTCATACTAACGGATACAAATTATTCAGCAGTCGACACCATTATAGACATGTGGTGTCTTGTTTTACATTGGGAGGTCATCACAGATTAAGTCCTTAGGGACCATCAGGCGGTTCCTACCACATACCATCCACAAACCAACATTCCTTGGGCTGCATTAGCACCCACCAACATACCATCCATCATACCACCCGCCCAGATGTGATAAGCAATTTTTAGGGTTTTTAAGAGGTAGGAAAAATACAACATCATAACCATCTCAGTCATTTACACCCAATGACTGCCCAAAATCATGTTCATTTCAAAAGATGATGAATGGGGTAGATGATACCCCGATACTTAAGCAAGACTAGCATGGCGCTTAAGTATAGCCTATACTAGTATAGTTACAAATATTTACTAGGGTGACAAGGGTGTATGGCAATTCAATTATCAAGGGATGGTGTATTAATAATTAAGCATCAAATTGACATTTAACTACCTTAGGGTATTTAACATACATTTGCATAAGGGAATTAAAGCATGCAATTTGATATTTAAAAGAACATAATTTGCATAAAACGTAGGTTCAATATGATCAAAGTGTTGACTCGCCTGGGTCTAGGTCTAGGTGATCTTGATACTCTTGAGCTTGATCGAAGTGGGGGTCTCCAGCTTCTCCGAACTCTACGCGATCGATCGTAGGAAAAAGAAACAAACGAGCAAACAAATTAAATAAATAACAATACTCAACAAATGAACTCCAAAATAGACGAAACCAGCACCAACAGAAAGAACTTGATTTTAGAAATTTTTAGAAACAAACTTTACAATTTTTGGAGTTGAAAAGAGGGAGAAAAGAGATTTTAAAGCCTCTCTTTTGAAACAAAATAGAAAAAGAGAAGGAAAAAGAAATAAAAAGGAAAAGGAAAGCGACCCACAGTCGGCTTTTCGGCCCGGCGCAAAACGGGCCATAGGCGCACGCTGTCACCAGCGCGTCCGCCAAAGGAAGAAAACGGGGGTCTCGGCGAAGGGGACGAAGGGCGAGAGGGCGGCGGCTCTGGCGGCGACGGGGCTGCCCTAGGCGGCGGCCATGGCCACGCGGCGCAGCAGCGACGCGCAATGGAGGAGCGGCGGCGCACGGGGAGGCGACGACGACGGAGATGAAGGGAGACCAGGGGCTCGCGGCGGTGGCGCGACGGGGACTAGGGGGTCCCGAGGCACGCAACGGCGCGGCGAGAGGTGAGTCTTCTTCTTGCTCGGTGTTCTTGCTTGGGAGGAGAAGGGGTGAGGAGCGGAGGAAGGAGGGCACGGCTCTTATAGCCAGAAGGGCTTTGGATTCGGGAGGGGGAAGGTGACCGTTGACGACGGAGCGGCGCAAGAACCGAGGCGGTGCACGGGGCAGACCCGTGAGGAGGGAGAGGGAGGCGACGGAGAGGGAGTGCGGCCGCCGGCAGAGGCAGGCGGCGATGTGGTCTTGGCCGGACGCGCGCACGGCCGCGGGCGCGAAGCGATGGTGTGCAGCGAGGCTAGGTTAGGCTTTTGGGAGGAAGGGCTCGGTGCTTTTGGGGAGGAATCGAATCTTGAGCAAAATGGGCAATCTGTTGGGGGGGGGTTTGGATTCTTGCACCGATTGGGGAAAATTCGAAGATCGAGCAAAAGATCCTTGAAGATTGCATTCTTGAACTTTGAAGATCCTGCGAATCGGCGAATTTGGATGTTACAAAACCTACCCACCTTAAAAAGAATCTCGACCCCGAGATTCGAGCTACTCAGAGAACAGGTAGGGGTAATCCAACTTCAGCTGATCTTCGCGCTCCCAA
The DNA here is from genome assembly GCA_036346255.1 of Ampelocalamus luodianensis. Classification (NCBI taxonomy): domain Eukaryota; kingdom Viridiplantae; phylum Streptophyta; class Magnoliopsida; order Poales; family Poaceae; genus Ampelocalamus; species Ampelocalamus luodianensis. The sequence goes on along the minus strand of JAYEVH010000339.1, from coordinate 259,504 downwards.
GTGGCTTCTCTCTCCGAGTGGTTGCTCCATTGCACTTTGCATAAACGGATGGTCTGACGCCTTGTTTGGTTCTCCACGACATCAAGAATCTTGATCGGATGTTCCGGATACGATAAGTCTTTCTGGAGTGCGATGGTTTCAATTGGAGCTTGCTCTTCAGGTACTCTGAGGCATTTCTTTAACTGAGAGACGTGGAACACACTGTGGAAGTCTGGCAAACTCTTAGGTAGTTCCAACTTGGTAAACTGATGCCAACTGATGGTTCACAACCGTATACTGGAGTGCCAACTAAAAGCTATCAATTTTGTCTTCCAAATTGCTAGATCCAAGTCTCACTATATTTGAAATCTACCATTCCATCATAACATAAGGTCACCCAATTTAAAAAGAATCCAGCTATTTAATTAACCTCACGCTTTATCGGCGCAACAACATAATTTTCCAACTTTCTTAGGCATAGGCTTAAATAAAACAATAGATTCACCACTTTGATTGCATGATTTCTTCACTTCATAAATCCACAAAATTTAGTAGCAATAATCACACCTTTCAATTCGGTAAACTCCAGATCATGCTAAATTTCATTCTATCCCTTTTTGGAACAAAATTTTCCAAAGATTATAACCATGCAATTGTTTCCTCCAAAATTCTTCCCTAAATCCATAACATTATTCACTTAATTCCTCAAGCATATTTATCAATTGCGATCCTCTAGAATGTCTTTATATAAATCCAAAATCTTTAGTATGGGACCTTCCAAAAGTCTGCTTGTAACCCACAAGTTTAATTTTAATCCACCAAATTATTTTATCACCATCTATCCATAATTATTTAGTTCAACTCCAACATCACTAAGATATCCATCAACAATTATTTGGACTAACTCCAATATCAGTAAGATATCCTTTAATATCAACAATCCAATAGTTAATAGTCATGTATTTCGAATATCCAACTCCCAGCAATGATCAAATTTTCTATAATCCAATCACCAACGATTATAGGTCTATAATCCAGTCTTTCAACAATAGTTTATTCTTATGATTCACTTTCAACGATCATTCAATCCCATAATCCAATAATCAACAATTGTATAATCTGATCCAGGCATATCTTTATAATCCAACCTAAATTTATTTTAAAACCCAGCTTCTCTATTCAATCATATCCAATTGAATCCAACGTTACCAACATACCCAATTAATTCCATTTTTTTTCCGTTTACTCTATCAAAACTAATATCCTGAATTGGTAATCCTATAATCAAATCTTCAACAATTATATAATTCTTTGATCAAAGTCCAATCGTAATACATTTCTATAATCTAACGTCCAACAATTATATTTTTATAATCCAGTTAAAATTCAACTTGCACTTCCAAATTTAATATCATGAATCAATATGAAGATCCAATTTCTCCTAATAATCATATCGGTACTTCAGATTTTCTAAATCTTTCATGATCAACCAAAATTTTCCTCCATGCTCATTTTATTTCTATAAAATCCACCAGTTTGCTATCTTTTAAATCATTCATAATCCGTGTTCACAGGACTTCTTATAACCTCGGCAAACTTAAACAATTCCCAAAATCAGTCATGTCAACGATTTTCCGAAGTTATCTAGCTTGGCATCCAAACATAGTAGTTAATCCCAAATAGCTTCCATGTGACTTGCCTTATTTGAGCAATCTTCAACCATTCTTCACAGGTTTTATAGATGAGAGGAACAAAGCACACTAGACGAGAGAGGACAAGGGAGGAAGATAGAAGTATCCCTAGCAGCGGGCACCACTTCCTTGGCACGCCCTCTGCAGTGTCATCGAGGAATAGAAGAGGTTGACAACTAGCGGGGATATATGAGGGTTTATTGGCCCTCTAGAGCACAACAGAAGAAAACCAACGAGAAAGAATCAGATACAAAACAAAGCCTAGAGCGACTGCATTATATTAAGGGAGATTAGGTGTTACATGACTCCTGAAGCATAGCGTATAGGCTAGGCTAAGCCATGACACAAGATACAAACACAACGTCTACTGACTAGGGTAAAAGAAGGAAAAAGGTGCTCGCAGACTAAAAGACTGCCTAGCAAGCACTGCTAGCTAACCTAACCAGTCTGACTACTCCCACGGGGCTGACCACCACAAGCAGTGCAGTTGTCCGGGGAGCGGGACAGGAACGGTTGCGACGGAAGCCGGGTGACCGAGAACAAGAGTGAGAACGAGAAAGACTGCGTCCTCAACTGGAGTCTTCAACGTTGATGGCGGGTGGACTGGGATGTCGTATGCTCTTGCGTGCAGCGATCCTGGTGCGGGGTCCAAGACGTCGGTCGGTGCCGGGTTCTTTGAGGATGACGGTGGTGCGGGGAGGCTGGGCGTGCAACACGACGGCTATTGCAACAGCGGTGTTCTCCTGATGTTGTAGATCTTCGGGTAGAATTCTCCCTCCTGGAGAGACGGGAAGGAACAGAAAGGCGACCTCAACAAGAGATCCTTGTGCACGCGGCACAAGTGAGTCGAGGCGAAGCACGCTACGTCCTGAACGACATCGGAACAACGACTCCTGGGTTGCTCAGTCGGAAAGGTGTGAGCGATGAACTCAACCTCCAAGGAACGAGACTCTCAATCTAGAACCTAGGTCTTCCGGCCTCTGAGGATAGGTCGGTGGCGAACCAAGGTACTGTTTGAGTTTGGCGGGGATACCGACCAACTTGTCGTTGTTCTCGTCGTGAGAGAAGAAATCCCACGGGCCGTCGAACGACAATACGGTTATCTAGAATTTTTAAAACAAAAGAGAGAGCCGGCAACGGAGTAGGCTCACAAAAGGAGGTAAGTAAAGAACTAAGAGAGGTGAGTAAGAGCAATAGATACACTATATTTTCGCCAAAGTTTTTCTTAGTTTTTGAAAATAAGACTCAAGTCCTTAGGCTCGACCAGTCTAGCTAAAGCTCCTACAGTCGTATGCTCTGATACCAGCTCTGTCGGACCCAGATTTCGTAATCCAGAATCCTCTGTGAAAATCTGCGCTATTCCTGGATCAGAGATAGCGCTCACGGGATACATTCTTGAATCATTTCATACATCGCGTAGACCAAACCATTCATTAATACAAGCATTAGAGTTCAAATAGACCACGTCGGGTCGAGTTTACAATAGGGCCGATCAGGCCAAATGAGTTCATTACAAAACATCGAGTACGATAGAGGAAGCAAAAGGGGTAGAGCAAGTCTCTCCACAGTCAAGCGATTGGGGTACCATGTGTACAACCGATATTAGCCAAAGGCTTGGATAATATAGGATGTACACAGTACCAACGAGCCAACCAGATCGAGGCGAGACTCGGACTACTGAACTATGCTACTCTTCTTCATGTCCTTGCTCCTCGGCGTCCTGGTCCTCGTAGTAGACGTAATCTCCATGATCCACGGGTTCTGAGGGTTGGGGGAAAGAGCGAGGATGAGCACAACTTCCGTGCTCGCGAGCCAACACACAGATGCAATAATATACATGCAAGGCTTAACAAGGATGGCTCGGGTTCATTTATTTGCAAAGCAATATTTTGAGTACCAATATTAGAAAGTCCTATCACTTAGCATTTTAACCAAATTGCATTTTGTTAAAGAGATTACTTGTGCAATATTTATAACATGAGGTTACCTCCACCTCATGCTTATTTTTGATAGCGGTTACATCCACCACTTAACATCACTGGGTACATCCACCAGGAAAACCAAAACCGTGGTCACAACGACCCATCACATTTTATCCGCCCACAAGGTTTTATAAATGAACTAACTCTTGTAAGTTCTCATGTCCGCCATGACCGTGGGCACGGCTATTCGAGCAGTTTATTACACTCTGCAGAGGTTGTACACTTTACCCACAAGAGACAATCATCTTGACATGTACACATGTTTAGTAGACATGTGAGTCAAGGGAGATCGTCACAAGGCCTTTACAATGCATCCACGGTATTTGTTACACCCGCTAAGGTTTCACCTGAGAAGGGTTACGCTCACGTAGACCCGTCAACCCTTTCCCAGACCCCCTCTTGCGCCACACGGCTTACGTTCACATAGACCCGTAAGTCGTACACCCCAACCCATAACCACAAAGGCTTATGGCGTAGCGGGTCATCTGCCTGGTGCAACTCATACTAACGGATACAAATTATTCAGCCAGGTCGACACCATTATAGACATGTGGTCGTCTTGTTTACATTGGGAGGTCATCACAGGATTAAGTCCTTAGGGACCATCAGGCGGTTCCTACCACATACCATCCACAAACCAACATTCCTTGGGCTGCATTAGCACCCACCAACATACCATCCATCATACCACCCGCCGGATGTGATAAGCAATTTTAGGGTTTTTAAGAGGTAGGAAAAATACAACATCATAACCATCTCGGTCATTTACACCCAATGATCGCCCAAAATCATGTTCATTTCAAAGATGATGAATGGGGTAGATGATACCCGATACTTAAGCAAGACTAGCATGTCGCTAAGTATAGCCTATACTAGTATAGTTACCAAATATTTACTAGGGTGACAAGGGTGTATGGCAATTCAATTATCAAGGGATGGTGTATTAATAATTAAGCATCAAATTGGCATTTAACTACCTTAGGTATTTAACATACATTTGCATAAGGAATTAAAGCATGTAATTTGATATTTAAAAGAACATAATTTGCATAAAGCGTAGGTTCAATAAGATCAAAGTGTTGACTACTTTGGGTCTAGGTCTAGGTGATCTTGATACTCTTGAGCTTGATCGAGTGGGGTCTCGGCTTCTCCGAACTCTCGCGATCGATCGTGCGGAAAAGAAACAAGCGAGCAAACAAATTAAATAAATAACAATACTCAACAAATGAACTCCAAAATAGACGAAACCAGCACCAAATGAAAGAACTTGATTTTAGAAATTTTTAGAAACAAACTTTACAATTTTTGGAGTTGAAAAGAGGAGAAAAGAGATTTTAAAGCCTCTCTTTTGAAACAAAATAGAAAAAGAGAAGGAAAAAGAAATAAAAGGAAAGGAAAGCGGCCTGAGTCGGCTTTTCGGCCCAGCATAAACGGGCCATAGGCGCACACGCACCAGCGTGTCGGCTGCCAAGGAAGAAAGCCGGGGTCTCGCCGGGGGGGACGAAGGCGAAAGGGCGGCGGCTCGCGGCGGCGGGGCTGCCCTAGGCGCGCCATAGCCACGGGCGGCGGCAGCGGCAGCGGCGAAGCGAAGCGGCGCGGCGGAGGCGGCGGCAGCGAAGATGAAGGAGACCGAGGGCTCGCGGCGGTGGCGCGGCGGGACTAGGGGTCCCGAGGCACGCATGCGGCGGCGATGAGAGGTGAGTCTTCTTCTTGCTCGGTGTTCTTGCTTGGGGAGGAGAAGGGGGTGAGGGGGCGGAGGAAGGGAGGGCACGGCTCTTATAGCCGAAGGGCTTTGGATTCGGGAGGAAGGTGACCGTTGGCAGCGGAGCGGCGCAAGAACGAGGCGGTGCACGGGCGGACCGTGAGGAGGAGAGGAGGCGACGGAGAGGTGCGGTGCAGAGGCGGCACGCGGCGACGAGTCTTGGCCGGACGCGCGGCACGGCCGCAGGCGGCGAGCGATGGTAGCAGACAGCAGGCTAGGGTTAGGCTTTTGGGAGGAAGGGCTCGGTGCTTTTGGGAGAATCGAATCTTGAGCAAAATGGGCAATCTGTGGGGAGGGGGGAGGGGGGGTTGGATTCTTGCACCGATTGGGGAAAATTCGAAGATCGAGCAAAAAATCCTTGTAGATTGCATTCTTGAACTTTGAAGATCCTGCGAATCGGCGAATTTGGATGTTACAACATGTCTCTCAATTGACCTGGAGATGCCCACACAATAGCCTCATCAAAAAGATAGGACCACTCAGCATCATCACCAATAAGACCACGAGCCTGGCATGCCTCACGAAAAGTTGCATACGTGGTGCCCTGATGAGACATTAGATCTTCATAGCGGAAGGCACCGTGTACAACCATCAATAACATACGTAAGTAGTAAGGCTCGCCACTATTAGGATGGATATGAATCATTCTATCAAGTTTGGCGCCTCTCTTACGTTTAGTCCATATTTTTTCTATCAGTATGCCATGTCCATTGGGTTGAAAATTCTCAGTATGTAAGATTCCTTGCAGAAATGTGTCAGTGACTTGCAATGAACCACTCTGTCAACAAACTTTATTGAATATCTGACTCATGAAGAACATCTTCAAGAATAGACTCATTAATGAAAGTGACATTGTTCATGCCAGGCAAATGAACAGGCAGTTGCTCTACCGATGGATTTCTGATATACAACTCAAAGCCAAAGAGGCACCATGATGCCTCACAAGCGCACAGATATCTGGATCGTTTGTATTCAGAAATCTCATCGTTACCACGTTGTGTACTGGTATTATTGGTAGCGGCATCTGTGTTTGGATGTGTAAGGACATGGCAGTGTAATCATGGCCTTTTGTAATATATTTGAAAAGGTATTTCACAATATGTGTTTTGTTGCACCATTCGACATTGATATGAGCCTGATATTTCTTAAGCAACATTAGATTATGAGGAACAACCCATCTATTATCGAGACATATGCCATTTTTCATAACAAACCTGCCGTTGTCGCGTCTTCGGTAAACTGGGAAACCATCCTCACTGATAGTTGTTTCTGTATAGAATTTTTTTGTATAAAACTTTGAACATTTGCCATTTTCCATGCAAGGACATCTTGGATTAAGGTCTCCACAATGTCCATGGATAAGACATTCTTCAACAAGGGAATATCCTAGAGGCTCAACTGATGTATTAGGTAACTCAGTCGAAATAAGGTTATCAATGAATGATGGTGAAGGGTCACCGCCGCCTGTCACAAGCCAGGTAAGCATGTGAATGTGAGATAGTCCCCTTTTTTGGAACTCCGTGCTGTAAATAACTGTGACGAAACACAGTGTAAGCAATCGATATGACCCTTCTAGTATATAGGGTAAACAATAAAGGTAGATATACAAAGCAAGAAAGGTACCTGCACGTCAAAAGCCGCATCATCCTTAACATCGTTGTAAAATTCTTGTAATTTCATATGGTAGACTCGACTAACAATGTCGGCTCTATCACAGGAACGTTGACCAGGCTCCATCCTAAGTGCCTCTGTAATATCAGGCCATTTCGGGTTACAAGTGAATGTGATGAACAAATCCGGAGCACCGTAGACACGACAGATCGCCATAGCGTCATGGTAATTCTTTGTCATATAACGTCTGCCACCAGTGAAGCTAGCAGGCAATATCTTTTTTATACCAACTAGCAGGATGACCCGCGTATTTACACGGCTAGATTTATTTTAAAGTTTGTAGTGATAAATGATATAACTTAGATGCTTTATAATATATTTACCTATCTTGTAGCTATCTAGATTTTAGGATATCATAAACATTAGAAAATAATAATAGAAGATTGGAGAAAAATATAACTTGAGTAACATAATTGAAGTATGAGCTTTCAAGCAAGAAAATCATGAGTATAATAAGTTAATCACTCTCCATTATGTATACATCATGTATTTGCATGCTCTTAACTATTTTCCAAAATGTTTGCATGCACATGTACCTCTATTAATATCAAGCAATACATTGATTATGCATACAACAAAATTATCTTATTAGTTTACATGGTATTAGAGTCCTTGCCCATATATACACCGTTGCACCATGAACGACCTACCTTGAACTTATTTTCCCTTATGTCGATTGCCCCACCGAACCGTGTGTCTTCTATCTCTTCTCTAGCCACAATTGTTCTGCTTCAACCTCCAAGAGCAAACCTAATTCTTGATCGATATCTCTCAGCTGCTTCCATTTTCAATGCAATACTCTATCATATATTATCTTCTACTTCTCTCCAATTATCGCTTAATGATGACCGTTGTGACATCTACATGCATATGTGTGCAAATATCGTCAATCCCTGCCGGGACACCCGCCGCACTCTCTCCAGTGGCCCCAAGCCTATTCCTTACTGTTGTGCTATCTCTGCTCCGAGCTCTTTGCTCATTTGTTTCTGTACTCTCATGCTTCTATTCGTAGGATACATGCATGTATATACATATGCACGATGTTATACATGCTCGATGTCATCTTCTCCTGTGTAGGTCGCTCCTCTTCTTCGACTTTGTCCAACTCAACGACGTGGCTTCCTCACTAACTACGACAATCTCCCATCTTCACTGATGTCGGTATATCTGTCTTAGTTGTTGTCCAACGATAGGGAGAATCTTCTCACCATCGCTTGTGATGCCATGTCACTCACCAACGATAGCATGCTCCTAGCTAGCCGATGGTCACATATCGTCGATAGCTCGTCTTTAATCCAAAGATTCATCTCCTCTCTGCTATGTCTTCTCCATTATCGAGTCTCTCTGGCCATTGACTTCTTCAACAACGCCGATGCTCACCATTTGTCGTTACAACACTTGGCGCCTTTGACTCTGGTCTTTCTCTTCAACAGCTCCAGCGAGCAGTATGATATTGTCCTTGTCGAACAGCTATCGTGAGCAACATGGAATTGTTCCCAACTTCGTCGCCGCTGCATCGGCTATTCGCTTCCTTGTGGATCAATGTCTTTTTGTAGGATAAATCGACGTAATTGCACTCTTTCGTGGTCTCCTCCGACACCATTCACGATATCCTCATTATAACTTATATTTAATTTATTCAAAATTTTAGTTATTAAGATATTTTCCTTTGAAATTCATATAGAAATCAATTTGCAAATTTTCTTTTATTTGTTGTTCCTAATTTTAATTATTTTTGTTGGAATTAAGTAAACTAATCCAATTGTTAATTATTATTTAATTTTATGCAAAATTATGATTATTTATATATTTTACTTCGGGATTCGTATTGAAATCAAAATGCTTATTTTATTTTATTTTTATTCCAAAATCATTTGTTTTTGAAATTCATATACTAATCCAATTGCTATTTTTGGTTTAATTTTTATTCTGAGTTATATTTATTTAGGATTTTACATAGGAATTCTATGGAAATTGAATTGATGATGTTTTTTTGTTCCAAATTTTATTTATTTGAGTATTTTACTTTGGAATGCATATAACTCACCAACGATAGCATGCTCCTAGCTAGCCGATGGTCACATATCGTCGATAGCTCGTCTTTAATCCAAATCTTCATCTCATCTCTGCTATATCTTCCCCATTATTGAGTTTCTTTGACCATTGACTTCTTTAACAACGCAGATGCTCACCATTCGTCGTCACAACATAGCTACTTTGACTCGGTCTTTCTCTTCAACGGCTCCAACCAGCGCGACGACATTGTCCTTATCGAGCAGCTAAGGTGAGCGAGATGGAATTGTTCTCATCCTCGTTACCGTTGCCTCGGCTATTCGCTTCCTTGTGGATCAATGTCTTTTATAGGACAAATCGCGCAATTGCACTCTTTCGTGGTCTCCTTCGATACTATTCACGATATCATCATTATAACTTATATTTAATTTATTCAAAATTTTAGTTATTAAGATATTTTCCTTTGGAATTCATATGGAAATCAAATTGCAAATTTTCTTTTATTTGTTGTCCCTAATTTTAATTATTTTTTGTTGGAATTCGTAAACTAATCCAATTGTTAATTATTATTTAATTTTATGCCAAATTATGATTATTTATATATTTTACTTTGGGATTCGTACCGAAATCAAAATGCTTATTTTATTTTTATTCTAAAATTATTTTTTTGTTGAAATTCGTATACTAATCCCATTGCTATTTTTTGTTTAATTTTTATTCTGACTAATATTTATTTAGGATTTTACTTAGGAATTCGTATGGAAATCAAATTGATGATTTTTTTGTTCCAATTTTTATTTATTTAATTATTTTACTTTGGAATTCATATGGAAATCAAATTACAAATTTTATTTTATTTTTATCCCAATTTTTAATTATTTTTTTATTGGAATACGTATACTAATCAAATTACTATTTTTTAAAATTTTTATTCCGAATTATGTTTATCTAGTGATTTTACTTAGGAATTCGTCTCAAAATTAAATTGCTAATTTTATTTTTTATTCTGAATTTCAGTTATTTTTGCATTGTACTTGAGATAGACTCTTATTTCTATATTGTAGTTAACATGGACTCTTTTGTTTAATCTAGATCATTATAATTTGGACCCACCATAATCAACGGTGTGGATCATTTATAATTTGCGCGGCTAGATTTGGTACATATTGTTCACATATTTGGTATTGATTTATGTCTATATCAAGTTGTTTCATATCTTTTCCTAATTGGGAGTCAATTTTATTGGCCATTCAATTATCCTTGAGATGCTTGTGTGCCACTGCAATTAGACAGGCATTCAAAATTATATATATATAAACTTTGTAGCCAAAGTACGGCCTGAGGTTCGCCAAAAAATACATCACGGGGAAACTTAATTGATGTTTTGGTAGAAAATTTGCTCCATTTGAGCAAAATTATCTAGCATGGTGACCAGTGCACGCATTGCATGGCTAGATTTGTTACTTTTTTTTTGTTTTAAGGGGTCCCGTTGCGTCTTTAAGGATACAACTTTGGTCGTTTAAACTATCTTATATTTTCGATAATGTCCTTGTAGTGAATACTTGAATGATAATTGAAGCCAAAACAAATCTTCACAAAACACGAAACACAATTGAATGATAATATCTATTTGAGCCTAATATGTTGCATGATCCTTGAAAAAATAGCTTGGCCCACACCCTATAAGCCTGGCATTGATCCCGAGCAGCTTGCATGTAATTCCATCTCATCAACTCTAATTGATTGTTCACAATTGTATTTTCAAATACAAACGCATACGTTTTAATAGGAAAAATGAAGTTATTCCCAGATAACTTGGAGTTTCTAGACTCTACTTAGAACAAATTCGTCAATTCAATATGTTGCATTGAGACAAATATATATTGATTGATCTGAAAATATTAGCATCAGCTCATCTTTTAATGACACATTGATAGTCAGTAGCCCCTTGTTAGTGCGCACATGGACAATCTTAGAGGTAAATCATCAAATTAAATAGAGATGGAAGGAACTTGTGTGCCTGGATGGGGGATCTACATATCTGAACAAATCATAATAATCCAAGAAGCACTTGACGAAGGAGAAGCGGAGTTTGATTGCCTGCTCCATGCCTATTCGGCGTATCTCAAGACGATGGCCACCATGCAGCGCAGCTCTCGGTCGGCCGGTCGACGCTTCTCAACATCACCAACTTGATAGCGCCTCTAACATGGTGGCCCACAAGCTTACGGTGTAAAATCTTTGATGTCTTGCTCTTCTGCTCGCACTAAGACCTCCACATCGACTTGTCTCCTGTACCAAACCTACGCACGGCGAGCGGAAGGCTAGAATCTGCCATACCCCTTGAGAACAGAAGTTGTAATTGTATTTGAGATGGACTCCTATTTTTATATTATACTTAACATGGACTCTTTCGTTTAATCTAGATCGTTATAATCTGGACCCACCATAATCAACGGTGTAGATATTTCTTTTTTTTTCCACCGATTAATGTGGGAATTTCTAGCCCTTGAGAGCGAACGTGGTGGCTTCTTTTTCTATCGCTTTAATAATATAATAGATATCCCCCCAGCAACCGCATCATCTATTCTTTGACAGGAGTCCAAGCGCAGCTTGTCTTGATTAAATAAAAAGAAATCCAAACGGCTTGCCTCCACACAAGAGAAAGAATTTACCAATAATTGATCAGATAGTTTTCCACAGCATGTGTATAGCAATGATATCCAAGCATGGAAACATTCTGACGGATCCCAGAAGCTGGTGTATCAATCTCCATGTATTTGATACCAGTGTGGAAGCCTTTCTCACCGTATGGAAACAATAGAGGATACTGGAGGGCCATAAGAGCTGGATGTATCGGAGAAATGTTTTTTTGATCTCCAGCATTGGTTTGGACAATAACATCAAACCTTGAAGATTGCATGGTGAGGTCACCAACGATAATAGCTGCTAGCTCTGAACAATTGTTATCTGATCCAAGAAGTTTGATAGATATCTCAGGAGAATTGGGAGAAAACAATCGATCACGAGCCATCCTGAATTGCCTGACCAACGGATTATGCTCATCAAGCATCGCTATGAGAGCAGAAACAATTGAAGGATCTGGTTGCTCACGGTGCCTCTCCACATTTTGAAAGATATCTAGTCTATTCTGTAATTCATTTGATGTGTCATATATATATAGCTGTGCATACTAAGGTTGTTTTCCATGTGTTGGTAACAATGAGCCAATTCGATGGTGCACGACACCATTAATCCTAAAGACATATGGACCGTCACCAGTGTTGATGCTTCTATCGACATCGACACCAAGGGAGGTAAATGCAAAGAGAGAATTGTACTCTCTTGATAAGGCACATGAAATGTTTAGAGCGCGGGCTACCATCAATTATTTAGCAGTGAAGGCAACGGTCTATGGGTGGGCAAGGAAATTCGGCCACCACAGCAGCACAAATGGTAAGCAACCCGGTTCTGTGTGAATGCGCTCTGCGTACGTATTCTTTCTTCGTACCAGAATACAGCAGAGCATTGAGAACAAACATAGGAACTATCGTTAGATGATAGTCCGTGCACATCACCCGTGCCATCTGTAGGAGTTTCTGCCGAGAGGGAACACAGTGAACGGAGACAGACAGAAAGATAAGATGACCATAACTTGAACAGATCTGCCAAGCATCTAAAGGAGTGAACCTAAAATAGATTGCTAACCAGAGGCATAGAGCCGAGACGTCGCTCTTGGCATCTTGCCTCACGGCTCTGAATATATAATCTAACTGATATACACAGAAGTAGAATAAAAATTAGGATATACATACAAGTATCCTGACACAAGATATACCAATACAGATATCCACAAAGGTAGCAAACAAATTAGGACGTATACTGTTGGACCGGAAAGACGATTAGAGGGGGGTGAATAGGCGCACGTTATCTTTTTCTCCCAAATTAGATTCAATACGAATCTCACTCCAATAGCTATGAAAACTATGAAGATCAATCAATCAAGCATAGCGGAAGACTTATATTGAATCTACTCAAAACCCCGAAGCAAAAGTAACAAAAACTCAAAACACTAAATCACGGGCGGTCTGACCTCTCACGGGGGCGGTCAGACCGGTTGGCCTGTCTTCTCTTGTTTCTTGGTCTTCTAGGAAGCAGTCTTCTCCGAAGACCGAGTCCAGATTGTGCGAAGCACTCGCTTGCTTCGCCACGTGTAGGTTGATCCAACGGCTCTCATCATGTCGGCAAGTCTCTCCCATCCGACTCCTACCGAAACCACCATGGCACTTGCACCGACCCCCGCTCCGCTTGTTTCAACCAGTCGCACCGAACTGCCCGTTCGGTCACCTTTGTCCATCTTGCACCATACTTGAGTCCAAAGACTTCACCCGGCATCGTCGATCATTCTGAACCTCAGCTCTCCAAGCCTAGTCCCGATCATCCTCGCCGTTAACCGTCGTTGACCACCAAGCAATCTGCACAACAATAGACAAGCAAATCGAATCCGGAACAAGTTCTTCACAACTTGACCCACGTTAGTCAAAACATGCATCATGCAACACATATGACATGAAACCCATGAACTTGACCTAACAAGCAAACATCGCCGCCTTACGGGCGACGAACAAGTTAAAACCGGTCGGACGCGACCAAGGCGGTCCGACCGCTCCCTACGGTCGGACGCGATCCATAACTTAGCAAAATTCCAACTTGAAATCGCAACATCTCGGAAATTTCAAGCGAATAGAACTTTTGCTGGAGGCTCCAAAATTATGGGACCAAGAGAAGTAGAACCTCCTCTCTTACCTACACCTCTATTTTTGGCCCAACCTCAAACTCAAAACTACTTTCATGGCGGTCGACCGCTCGGCGGTAGCGGTCGATCCGCCACACCGGCGGTCGACCGCCACCCTGACCGGTCGGACCGCCAACTAGTTCACCTGATAAACCACTTGAGGCACGGCCGGTCTGACCGCCTGAGGCCTGACATAACCTGATCTTTGCCGAAAACGCGTGTTTCCGCAAACCTTCAACGTCATTGCCAATTGTCACATCATCCTAAGATCATGAGCATATCCCCATGATATCCACAATCTCCCCCTTGATGAACATATTGGCAATTCCCAACAAATGCAAATTTTGAGGTTTGAAAGGTAAAAACTCGACGTTTTCGCACAAATACGCAACTTGGTCCATATGCAAGAGAAAGCAATGAAAATGACCAAGTTGGCTTTAGAATAGCATAGACAAGTGAGATAAGGCAAACGAACGCGAGAAAGCTTCATTTTTCAGAAAGAGTCAAAATCTCACTTAAGGTCCATATGAAAGAACAATTGTTCGATATGACTTTTGATCATCGTGAGGATCAAGAAATGCAATTCAAGTTCAGAAAGGGTAATAAGACCATAAGAATGCAAATAAGAAAATCCCCCTCACAAGGATCCTCAAATTTCAAAAAAATCAAATTCTCAATTTTCTCCCCTTTTTAACACTTTTAAATCTTCTCCTTTATACATCTCAAATATCTTCTCCCCTTTGTCAATGGAGTCATCAAGAAATCACGCCTTTCTCTCGTCGGAGATAACAAATGCAAAATGAGGAAAAAGCATAAGAAGGAACATACATGAAATGCAATGGAGTGGCTTCATATTTTTGTATTTTTTAATTTTTGATTACAAGAAGCTTTGGAGATTACCCAAAAAAACAAGCTAACATTTCTAATATTGCACAAACAACATATCAGCCTGAAGGCGCTAGCAAGATCATGATAAGACATATATAACAAAGCTAAAGCTAGAAGGCTCAATATAAAGTAATGAATTTTAGCATTTTAAGCAAAGCTTCAAATCTAGCAAGTTCATCAACAGAAATCCTAAGATGATATTGGCCATGCAAAATGTCAATGTGAGATCAAAAAGCTAACAATGACTATATTAAGAGACAAACAGGTCCTGAATTGAATCATTTTGCTCAATTTTTCTCAAACGTCCATTTTCCAACAGTTTTTCATTTGCAATGAATATTGAAGTTGATTAAAGGTATATCTTAGTGAAGAAGATTTTGGACTAGGAGCCATCCACAAACTCTTCCTAAGCTTCTACCAAGGCGACAAATCTTGAGGTTCATGTCAATTTCGACAAGCAATCCCCATGAGATCGTCTGGATCATCAAACTATCTCCAAGTTCATGTCTATGACATGCAGTCTCGTGAGAGTAGTTTGGCACATTTTAAGCACAAGATAATCTTTAAATTTGATTTTTCATTTTTCACAAGAGCAGATTTAGATTCTTAAAAGAATAAGAAGCTCAAGTAGTGATCAATACTAGATTCAAGAGCTAACACAACAATTTTGACAGGCCAATGTCACAAAGGATCATTAATTGTGCAACTAGCTAAAAGATCCACAAATTGCAGTTTTTTAGTTCAAGTTGTCTGAAAGTTCTAGCTCATTCAGTAAAGACTTAGCTACACATGTGAAAGCATGATAATTCTAGCAAGTCAAAGAACTAGACATGTCATTGAGCGAAATTGAAATACTAAAGCTCAAGAGGGTAATAAGTAAAGCTTCATCAATTTTAAAGACAAGCATAAAAGCTTATATTACAATGCATCTTTTGGATTTTCAAATGAATGCAATATGATACAATGAGATGCACAAAAGACTTAAAAGCCTAAAAGATAAAAATATCGGAAGAAAATACCACTAGAAGAAGGTATCAGAAAAGATCCAGAAAAACTCAGATGAACAAGGAAAGTTCAGAACAGAGCTAACTCCCCCTCAAACCAACCCGTAGGGATAAATTACCCCTAACTCACTTCTCAAGGTGGCAAACCTAGTTGGGTCTAAAGGTTTGGTGAGGATATCAGCTAACTGAGCCTCGGACTCCACGAAATGTAGCACAATATCACCCTTCTCGACATGATCTCTAAGAAAGTGAAAGCGAATGTCTATGTGCTTGGTTCTAGAGTGTTGCACAAGGTTTTTAACAATGTTAATAGCAGAAGTGTTGTCACAGAAAAGAGGAACACTATCAAAAGCCAACCCAAAGTCCTTAAGAGTGGACACCATCCACAAAATCTGACTACAGCAACTAGCGGCAGCAACATATTCAGCTTCAGCAGTGGATTGTGCAACATATTCAGCTTCAGCAGTGGATTGTGCAACATATTCATGCTGCGGTACTCACGTTGATCCATGGCTTCTCCTTCCTCATCTGGATCCAAAACGGTCGAAGTCGCCATGGGAGTGGCGATCGGCTTGCAGTCACCCATGTCGAAGCGTTTGAGCAAATCCTTAGTGTACTTTGTCTGATGGATGAAGATCCCTTCCTTGCATTGCTTGATTTGAAGCCCCAGAAAGTAGTTGAGTTCTCCCATCATACTCATCTCAAATTCCCTGGACATGGTCTCAGAAAAACTGGAAACAAGAGCATGAGAAGAACCACCAAAGATAATATCATCTACATAAATCTGAGCAAGCAGAAAGTCATTGCCATGCCTAAGGATGAAAAGAGTCTTGTCTATCTTACCCATCTCAAAATCATTCTTAAGCAGAAAGGTCTTAAATCTATCATACCAGGCTCTAGGGGCTTGCTTAAGACCATACAAGGCTTTAGATAGCTTCAAAACATGATGTGGAAGTTTGGGATTCTCAAAGCCTGGGGGTTGTCTAACATACACTTCCTCCTCTATAAAACCATTCAGAAAAGCACTCTTGACATCCATCTGATATAGTCTAAATCCCTTAGAAGCAGCAAATACAAGCAGAATGCGAATGGCTTCTAGTCTAGCAACAGGAGCAAAGGTCTCATCAAAATCTAACCCCTCAACTTGGCTAAAGCCCTGAACTACCAACCCAGCCTTGTTTCTAACCACAGAACCATCTTCATTTTGTTTATTTTTTAACACCCAACGGGTTCCTATCACATTATGACCACTAGGATGCTCTACTAGGTTCCAGACCTTGTTCCTCTCAAAATTCTCTAACTCCTCATGCATGGCATTAACCCAGCTAGAATCAGATAAAGCATGTGATATATGGCGGGGTTCGAAAGAAGCAACAAATGCAGAATGAGAGTAGAGACTCGGATCGTGATAACTGGAGCGAGTGACTCGTTGATGAAGATTACCAATCATCTGATCCGGAGGATAACGCATCTGAATGTGAAGTGGAGCGCCCGGGGGAGACAGCATCTCTTCGACCTCCGCAGGTACTGATGATGATGAAGATACAGTAGGAGCCTCAACTGAATGTGAAGTAGTTGTAGCAGGTTCTGGAGCTTGGACAGCTTGGATAGGAACATCAGCAACAGGTGAAGGAGCAGTATCAAGTTCATCCTCATCTTCTTCAACAAAAATGCTCTCTGTCACCTGTAAGTCACCTGAAACATCGGATCTAGCTCCAGGGCTAGTCTCATCAAAAGTGACATTGCATGTCTCCTGAACAAGGTTAGTTTCAACATTAAAAACCCGAAAACCCGTCGAATGTGCAGGATAACCCAGAAATAAACCATCAAAAGTTCTTGATTCAAATTTATCTAGGTTTCCTGTCTTGAGAATGAAACACTTAGATCCAAAAACTCGAAAGTGAGAAACAGAGGGTTTTCTACCAAATCGAAGCTCATAAGGAGTCTTGCCCAAAGACGGTCTCAAGAAGACACGATTTGCAATATGGCAAGCTGTAGCAATAGCTTCGGCCCAAAACCTCATCGGTGTGCTATACTCATCTAGCATCGTCCTAGCCATCTCGACTAAGGTTCTGTTCTTCCTTTCCACAACGCCATTCTGTTGAGGGACGTGTGGAGAAGAGAACTGATACTCAATTCCGCGCTCAGCACAAAAAGGGGCAAACGAGGTATTCTTGAACTCCGTGCTATTGTCACTGCGGATCGCTCTCAAGGCACCCGGAAGTTCAGAAGCCAAACGAAGAACAAGATCATGATAATTGTAACACCCCAGCTCGACATGAGCCTGGAATGCTACTAAACAAACCCTAATAATTCTAATCAAGGCAATTTTAGTAAATCTCGGCCGAACCTCCCTTGTAAAATTAATTACACGGAGGTTCCAACATCGAATAATACATGTATTAACTAAACTATCATTTAGAGACATCAAGAGATAAACAAAGACATGTTAAGTGTCTAACATAACTAGAGAGGTATGAAGTTCCACTACTCATCATTATTACATTTAATCCATTGCATAAGACAAAACATAAAAATCTAAAATCAACCACGTTACAAGATCATTCAACTTTATTTAGTTCATGTGGTATGTGTGTGACTAGCGTCTACTTCCCCCATGCATGTCACTCTTGGCTCGGTACCTAAAACAACAATAAAAGCAAGAGTGAGTCCATAGACTCAGCAAGTACATATAGAAACTATAACATCAACATACATATAAAGGAGATCAACATTAGAACATCTCATATGCAAATGCAATGCTCAAGGAACCTTTATCTTTAACTTTACGTGTGCATTACACGTGTCACGAGTATCGACCGCCGCCGCATGCCCATGCACGTCTTGCGCACGCACGGGACCAATTGCCCGTTACTCGCAAGTAACGGGACCTCAACCCACACTCCACGAATGAGGATCTCGGGCCCGTCACATTCATGACGGGATTCTCAAAGGAAACATACTTGGTCACGCGTGACCAAGCCTCAATATGTTCACAATATGCAAATGCTCAACCCTCATTCATCATCAATCTTACCAAAAGACTACCACATTGAACCATAGTAAAACATAAGCATCATTTGAGCAATAACCAAACTTAAACATTCATCAAGTATACCATCTTGCTATGCAACCATATATCAAATAACACACAATATAGCCAATCAATCAAATCAAACAATGCACTTGCCTTAACGCGTGCAAATGGAGGACGCGAAGTGGGTGCTGCCTCGGGATCCGCTTCTACCGGGCATGAAGAAAACCCCATTCTAAGACCAACATTCTGTACCAAAATCATAAGTAACATCGCAATTGAACTCGCTAACATCTTAGCATTTTCTAATTCTCAAAATTTCTAGCGATTGGTCACTGCAGACAGCTAGCTTCTAAAATACATAACTTTCTGCTCGGGTGTCCAAATAGGATGATCTTGGACTTTCTGGATAGGTAACTAAATTGCCTAAATAAACCTAGTTGGGGAGACCCTCTGATTCGGCCATCCACTAGTCCTACCAATCCATTCAATCAGAGTAAACATTTCACGTCGGTTTTCTGGACAGCGACAAAGAAACTACCATAACTTTGTCTACGTTCGTCCGAATTTAGTGATCTTTAGTTTTACTGAAAGCTAAGAGGATTAGCCTAGTTTTTCGTTATGGTGAGACCCTCTGGAAATCCCTCTAACTATGGGATTAAATCAGGTTAATCCAAACTGTCTGTTCATCTTCTTCCCAGAAACACAGTCACACCATTAAATTCATAACTATTGCTACCGAACTCGGAATGACCTGATTCTTGTCGGCAACAAAAGATAACTGCGATATCTACGACTTTCTAGGAGATGTCCAGACCCAATTCTGCCTTTAACCTACCCAAAAACGTCGATCTTTACCACTGCAGAACACCGATCTAATGACAACCGAAAATAAAACAACTAGAAATCGACCCAAAGCAATGAGCGACGTGTTACCCTTGCGAAACGAGGAAGGCACGCTGCGAGGTGGCGTCCACCATGAACTCCCGATCACGATCCCTTCTTCTCCCCTTCTTCCCTTCTCTTCTCTTCTCTTCTTGGCCAGCGATCTCCCGGCGGTCCTCCTCTTCCTCCATGACACCGGCAATGGGGGCACCTCCTTGGACAGCAGCGGGAGGAGCAGCGGGAGGTGGCGTGGGAGGAGGAGGAGTGGGGCGACCAAAGGGAGGAAGGAGGAGGGATGGGGCGGCGGCCACAAGTGGGAGGAGGGGAAAGGGAGGGCAACTAGGGTTTTGGGGAGGGTGGCGCCTCCCCCTTGGCCGGCCACCACATGGCCACAGGCCAAGGCCCGGCCCAGTTGCCGTACAAGCGCTGATTTCCCCTCTCTAGCTGCGAAATTAATCATTTTCTATTTGGTCCTTCGTCAATTCAGATAATTCTCTCCCGATTATTTATTCTCTCCGGTTAATTCCTTTCGTATACTTTTGGGTATTACATTCTACCCCCTTAAACCGAATTCGTCCTCGAATTCTAACCATTCTTACGCCCAAGTATAATCACAGCTAAAACTTACCAACAATACCATATGCCTCACGTGAGTAACTCCGGATATTGCATGCGCATGCGAGACATCAATTCACTAGTCGCTTCACTCTCGGACTTATGGGACCACATCACCTTGACGGATATCCAAAACTAACGTCTTGCACCTCAACACTAGTCTTAACTTTTCTTGGTACACTTAACACAGGGCTCGAGGTAAGGTTTTACTCGATGGCCAACAGCTCTAACAAAATCTCAAGCTCCCGATCTCAGGTGTTCTATTAGCACCGAAAAGTATAAGACACTGCGTACTCCTCGCAAGTACTCGAGACGGTAATAGCGTTACGCCAATCTACAAATTCCCATGACTGGGGAACTTATCAAACACACCTTTGGTTACACCTCCTTTTGTTACCGAAGTACACCGTCAGCACAAAATACATGGAACTCTTGTTCCAACACTCAGTCGATCACTTTATCTACGCATGCAAGCAGCATCTCCTTTAACAAGGGCGCACAAAGAACTCGCCTATCGACTCACTAATCCGAAAAACTCAATCGAAAAACAAAAGAGTCAAAAAATGCATCCAACTCAAAGCCATCTTCCTTAGAAGTGCCCAATCCAAAATCAATGGATTTACTACGAAATCTTTTCCATTTTTCAAATAGGCAGTTTAGAAATAAATGCCACACAAGCCAAAAGCGAAATCAATCGAAAAACCAGTTTAACCATTTTTTTTTCTTTTTTTTTCTTTTTTTTTTAACTGAAAGGAATTACACATACCGGTAAGAACCAACTCAATTTGTAATTGACATCCGTCATAACCACATAGTTCAAGTAAGAACTAAGAAAACATCTCACTATCCAAGATCACACCCTTTACCACAATCTTTCTTTTAAGAAATCAACTTTCTCTTAAACCATAGGATCCCAAATCATCGCATAACGCATTAACTCATTTCTCTTAAATTGGCAACCTCAAACCTATGCTCTACTGAACACAAAGTTCACACTTATGCAGGGAGATTCTTCCAATCCACAATATCGTACTCTAGCCAACTTCCCTACCGAATGAATACTTGTCAAAATAATTTCCAACACAACTCAATATAGATTTCACCCACCGTCACATCCCTTAATCCGTTAAGGATGAACAATTTGAAATTCACATCACACACTCTCATATACTAACCTCAAAAGATCATCAATGATCATCCCACTACTGAATCCACTCTTATTCTACCACTTCTACAGAATCATTAGCATCCAAGGTTCTAACCTAAGAATGCAAAGCCCAAAACCAACCTCGAAGTCTCCTACAATGAATTTATGGTATGATTCATAGGAAATCCTCAAGTTCGTTTACTAAAATTTCACATAGCTCCACAATAACCTCAATCATTAACATCCACGTTTCTCACTAATGGAGTAACCATCTCAAGGCGATTTATTTCACGGTCTTAGACCTTCTCTAATCCATACCAATCCAATTCAGTTACACAACCACAATATACCCGTTCACAAAACCCTAAGCGATTGACCAAGATTCAAACATACCCAATCACTAACGTCAATAAATAAATATATCCTTTGACCAAGACATCCTTAGAAATAATTTAACTCCCATAGGGTTACTTACTGAGGCCGAGTAATGCTTGACAAAAGCTCAACAATTCCTGTTATCCCACTAATTATCATGACACTGAGGTTCCTCCACACCGCTACTCTCATTAAACTTCACCACCACAACACTTCTGCACAATCATACTAAGTATCCAATTGCGATATTCTGATAAGTTTGTTAGGAGTCCATAATTTCGATAATCCCAATATTCCAACATGGACAAATGTTACTAGATCATAATTCATCATAGGTTCTACTAATTGTAATACTAATCACTTTCATCTCATCGACAACTCTCCATTTAAATAGAATTCTCTCTGGGTGTTGTAAATCGAAACCAATTCACTTTATACTGCTCTTCAAATAGATTGGTTCCCGAAAAATCTCAACAAATTCAAAATTCTTAACCACCTCCAACCAATCACCATGCTACTCTTTATAACACTTGGCAACACAATTTGGTTACTTCCTTATTCAAAAGGAAGAAATAAAAAGATACAAGGTTCAACGCACAAGAAATCGTGGCTTCTCAAGTAAGCACGAGACCAATAGAAACAGATCAAATAGTAGTGATCTCGAGAAAACAAAATACGAGTCCACGATCGAGGCGAAGTCCCACATGAAGATTTTTTCCACCTCCATAACTCTTAATAACACATTGCTATGCAATCCCAAGAAACTCTTAAGTCTTTGATTACAACATTACTTGCCAAACCAAACAAGAGATGCCTTTAATACCAAATCACATTCATCACTTGAACCAAATGAACCTTTCCATATGTCATAATGCTCAACTAATTTCATCTACTACATAAATCATGAACCCCAAAGATCACGAATTCAAAACTCCAAACATTTCATTTAACCGTCATTAAAACAATCAACTTACTTTCTATCTAGAAGAATCATCACCACTCCAACGCGTCACAATCTCTTGTAGACCTTATTACTAACAACAAGAATAATTCACTCTTAACAAGGTTCGTTATCATCAACCCTTCCTTTATAAAATCCCCAAAAGTGACCAAATGTTACATATCACTTTATCATCTCATCCTCAAATGAGAGTACACCAAATTCTTATAACCTCACTCTGAAGAACCATTTTTTTAGAGGAATCTACTACAAAATTTATAAGATTACACAAAACCCTTTCATCAAAGACATACTATTATCCGACAATTTCACCATCACACAAACACAAGTCACCTATTAAATCCCATCCTAAACCATTGATGATTTTTCAACCTTAGACGAAATTGATGGTCCTTTCTCTATTGCCTTCTCACAAGCAAAAATAAAATAATCAAATAGCCAATTAAAGATAATTACATATTATCATCTATTAAGACAACGATCAAACACATCCTTATATTTCCCTTCCTACATAGTTAGATTAATCCATTGAAATCAAATATTCTAACAAGTTTAGTAAACTAAATGACTCTAATGATCAACCTTTTCATCAAAGTTCCACATCTTTTTAATAACTCTATTGATTCCAATTAGGTTTAGCCATACCCTTAATCACCGTTCAACAAGAGCTACTATATGGCACCATCAATTTAATCAACTTTCCTTCCAGTGATCTTAGTTAGGATCGATTATATACCACACCACAGACCTAACCTGATAATCCATACCTTTTCCATTAATTGCTTTGAGTATAACCTCTCGCTTAACCAAGCCAAAACACTACTAAAGGGTTTAACCACTTCTTCCATAAAAAAAGAACCATCAAGCTTCAACACTCCAAATACAAAAGAGAGATACATCGAGTCAAAGCCTCCACGTACTACAGGACTTGCAAAAGGAAACTTTCATTATCCAAATCATCCAGCGAAATAAATAGGTCATGTTTTCCAGTAAGAAAGATGAAACCCCAATACAAAGTCAGTATTGACCACTAACCAAGTCCACCAGCCACAAGAATAACTCAACAATAGGAAAAACAATAATTGCTTTAAGGGACAAGTTAAGCCAATAGAATCATAACAACCTTTCTCAAAGAAACCCATCAACTGAAATGAACTACTGACCCAAAGAAATTCATCGACCACAACTGAACAAGAGTTGATCAAATTCAAATTCAAGGAAGTGGACAATTTTTTTTTCAACAGATACTCACTATTAACGCCTGTACTAAGATATCTGAGGTAACTTCTTCCCTTTTCTCTTACCACGAACAATGGTGTAACCTGGTAAAGCCCAGGGCCACAACCATGACCTCAATCCTCTCTACAAGGGCTGCTCTCACTCATAATAATCATATAATCATATTATAGGTATGTAAGATCATCTCATAACAGGAATCATCATTACAACATGACGGAAGCGTAAAATGCAATGCTTGACCCACCCCATCCTCATGCACGGTGTGTCAGTTTTCACTAATTAACCATTAGCAAATTTTTTTTAACAAGCTAAGTTACCTAAGTTATTAATCTGTTCACCACGGACCTACAGCCCGCTCTGATACCAACTGTAACACCCCAGCTCGACATGAGCCTAGAATGCTACTAAACAAACCCTAATAATTCTAATCAAGGCAATTTTAGTAAATCTCGGCCGAACCTCCCTTGTAAAATTAATTACACGGAGGTTCCAACATCTGAATAATACATGTATTAACTAAACTATCATTTAGAGACATCAAGAGATAAACAAAGACATGTTAAGTGTCTAACATAACTAGAGAGGTATGAAGTTCCACTACTCATCATTATTACATTTAATCCATTGCATAAGACAAAACATAAAAATCTAAAATCAACCACGTTCTGAAGATCATTCAACTTTATTTAGTTCATGTGGTATGTGTGTGACTAGCAGTCTACTTCCCCCCATGCATGTCACTCTTGGCTCGGGTACCTAAAACAACAATAAAAGCAAGAGTGAGTCCATAGACTCAGCAAGTACATATAGAAACTATAACATCAACATACATATAAAGGAGATCAACATTAGAACATCTCATATGCAAATGCAATGCTCAAGGAACCTTTATCTTTAACTCTCGTGTGCATTACACGTGTGCGAGTATGTGACCGCCGCCTCATACCCATGCCTGTGCGCGCACGCACAGGGACCAATTGCCCGTTACTCCGCAAGTAACGGGGACCTCAAGCCCACACTCCACGAATGAGGGGATCTCAGGCCCGTCACATTCATGACGGGATTCTCAAAGGGAAACATACTTGGTCACCGCGTGACCAAGCCTCAATATGTTCACAATATGCAAATGCTCAACCCTCATTCATCATCAATCTTACCAAAAGACTACCACATTGAACCATAGTAAAACATAAGCATCATTTGAGCAATAACCAAACTTAAACATTCATCAAGTATACCATCTTGCTATGCAACCATATATCAAATAACACACAATATAGCCAATCAATCAAATCAAACAATGCACTTGCCTTAACGCGTGCAAATGGAGGGCGAAGTGGGTGCTGCCCTTGGGATCCCGCTTCTACCGGGCATGAAGAAAACCCCATTCTAAGACCAACATTCTGTACCAAAATCATAAGTAACATCGCAATTGAACTCGCTAACATCTTAGCATTTTCTAATTCTCAAAATTTCTAGCGATTGGTCACTGCAGACAGCTAGCTTCTAAAATACATAACTTTCTCCTCGGGTGTCCAAATAGGATGATCTTGGACTTTCTGGATAGGTAACTAAATTGCCTAAATAAACCTAGTTGGGGAGACCCTCTGATTCGGCCATCCACTAGTCCTACCAATCCATTCAAGCAGAGTAAACATTTCACGTCGGTTTTCTGGACAGCGACAAAGAAACTACCATAACTTTGTCTACGTTCGTCCGAATTTAGTGATCTTTAGTTTTCCTGAAAGCTAAGAGGATTAGCCTCGTTTTTCGTTATGGTGAGACCCTCTGGAAATCCCTCTAACTATGGGATTAAATCAGGTTAATCCAAACTGTCTGTTCATCTTCTTCCCAGAAACACAGTCACACCATTAAATTCATAACTATTGCTACCGAAGTCGGAATGACCTGATTCTTGTCGGCAACAAAGATAACTGCGATATCTACGACTTTCTAGGAGATGTCCAGACCCAATTCTGCCTTTAACCTACCCAAAACGTCGATCTTTACCACTGCAGAACACCGATCTAATGACAACCGAAAATAAAACAACTAGAAATCGACCCAAAGCAATGAGCGGCGTGTTACCCTTGCCGAAGCGAGGAAGGCACGCTGCGGTGGCGTCCACCATGAACTCCGATCACGATCCTTCTTCTCCCCCTTCTTCCCTTCTCTTCTCTTCTCTTCTTGGCCAGCGATCTCCCGGCGGTCCTCCTCTTCCTCCATGACACCGGCAATGGGGGCACCTCCTTGGACAGCAGCGGGGAGGAGCAGCAGGAGGTGGCGTGGGAGGAGGAAGTGGGGCGACCAAAGGGAGGAAGGAGGAGGGATGGGGCGGCGGCCACAAGTGGGAGGAGGGGAAAGGGAGGGCAACTAGGGTTTTGGGGAGGTGGCGCCTCCCCCTTGGCCGGCCACCACATGGCCACCGGCCAAGGCCCGAGCCCAGTTGCCGTACAAACGCTGATTTCCCCCTCTCTAACTGCGAAATTAATCATTTTCTATTTGGTCCTTCGTCAATTCAGATAATTCTCTCCCGATTATTTATTCTCTCCCGGTTAATTCCTTTCGTATACTTTTGGGGTATTACAATAATAACCAAAAGCTTCATCCTTCGAAGAAAGAAAGAACACCCAAGTGTATCTCGAAAAATCATTGACTATGACAAGAATGTACCATTTGCCACGAATGACCGAACCTAGCGGGACCAGCGGTATCCATATGAAGCAATCGTCTGGTCCGTCGGTCATGACCATAGTCCTTTGAAGGGTGTGGCGGCAACTTGCTTGCCATGCCTACAAGCGCACATACAATATCATATGACTTTGAGTTTAGGCAAACCTCTCATGAGATCAAGGTTGCTAACTCATGTCGGATGATCAAAACCAATGTGCCCCAAACGTCGGTGCTAAAGCCAGAACTCAGAAGAAGGTGTAATCAAACATTTAAGAGAACCAGCAAGAGAATCGGAAAAATCAGCTCCAAAGATCCGGCAACTCTAAAAATCCCAAAATGAGCTCTCCATTGAATCAAGCACGACAAGCATTTTCTTAAATATAGTCTCACGACCATCATCAAGAAGTCGTGAGACGAAAGTAAGTTGAACTCGAGCTTGTCCACAAGGGCGGCGTCCTTGAGAATGAAATTGTTGTTCACCCTAATTGATCCAATTCCTTGAATATGTCCTTGTGTATTATCTCCAAAGGTGATGAAATCATCACCCGTCGACCGTGTGAAGGAGGTGAACCATCTTGAGTCTCCGGTCATGTGGCGTGAACAACCGGAGTCGACGAACCACGTGTTCTTCCTCCCGCGGTACTCCTGAAAATCAAGGCACAAAAGATCGATGTGTCTCAATACTGGGGTTAGTTAAACATGACTTGGGAACCCAGTACTAAGACACACGTCTGCGAGTAGTATGCAAAGCAGAAGTGCTATCCTTGATTCTATTTGAAATTCTGTTATGAGCAATGGTTACTCTAACATGAGAGTTATCCTGTCTAGGAGCATGATGATGAGCATGTGGCACAAATCTTAACCCAGGTTTCCTCTTTTCTACATTACCATGTCTCATAAAAACTCTAGGTTGATTGGATGAGATACTAGCAAAAAATTTCTTATCATTTTTCAACCTACGCCAACAGAACTCAACTGAATGCCCATCCTTCTTGCAATAGGTGCAATGGTATTTGGACCACTGGGAGAAGCATCTTTTGACTGAACAGATGGTTGGGCAAAACCTGCAGATTTGAAAATGATCTTGGCAGGTTGGGTATCGAATTCAACTAAGCCATTTTTCAAGATTTGAATGCCCTTAGATTTGTCCTGTGCAAAGTTGTATCATAACACTTGCTTCTTATAAGGAGTCTTTGACTTGTCAAGGATCATGTTTAACTGTTTCTTTCCTTTAGAAAATTTTCTAATGTATCATTAAGGTAAGCAATTTCTTTTCAAAGTTAACACATGAATCATAAGTTTTAGCCATAGACCTCTTCTTATAAAGAGCAACCTCAAGCTTAAGAGCTGGACATAAAGCACATGTAGCGACTCAATCATCCTTAAGCTTGGCATATTTAGCTCTAATCGCTTCTAAGATATCTTTGACTTCATTTTCACGTTCTAAGCAGAAAGTGCAAAAGCTAGATTTCACATTACCCGAAGCATCCAACTTGCTGGACTCTAAGCATTTTTCACATGGAGTAGATTTAACTTTAATTAGCTCGGTTCTAGCATTTTCAAGTTGATGCAAGGCAACATCATGAGCGGTTGCGGTTTAGAAAATTTAGAGTGTAGGACATGGCAAGATCAACATTCATCGATTCAAGAGTCTTAGCATTTATAAGTTCTAGAGTTAAATTATCCACTTGTGACTCTAAGTCCTTGTTCTTAGCCATGGTAGTTTCTAAAGCCTTATCGACTCAAGAGTTGCTCAAAGAGATTATCACATCTAGCGAAAGGTCATCATAGGAGGAGGTACCTCATTGTCATCGATGTCAGCGAGTCGGCCATGAAGCACATGACGGTGAAATCCTTAGCCTTCCCTTTGTTCTTGTCTTAAGGAAGCTCTTTGTCCTCCTAGCTCTTGGAGTCCACATCGCTCAAAGATTGCTCTCAAGAGCGGCAAAGACCGATGAACAACCTTCTTAAGTTTGGCGACATCAAACTTGGACTTGTACCCTTGAGGCTTCTTCCAAGTGGCTTCTCTTCCTTGTGGTTGCTCTTGCCTTTCAACTTAGGGTAATTTGCGGATATGATAGAGTTCTCCACACTCATAACAAGTCACGGACCCCCGACCAAAGGCGGTCGACGCGATCCATGACTTAGTCAAATTCGGCTTGGAAATCGCAACCTCTCGGAAATTTCAAGCGAATAGAACTTTTGCCTGGAGGCTCCAAAAATTATGAGACCAAGAGCAGTAGAACCTCCTCTCTTGCCTACACCCTCTATTTTTGGCCCACCTCAAACTCCAAAACTACTTTCATGGCGGTCGGCCGGTCGTGG
The DNA here is from genome assembly GCA_036346255.1 of Ampelocalamus luodianensis. Taxonomy (NCBI): domain Eukaryota; kingdom Viridiplantae; phylum Streptophyta; class Magnoliopsida; order Poales; family Poaceae; genus Ampelocalamus; species Ampelocalamus luodianensis. The sequence goes on along the minus strand of JAYEVH010000339.1, from coordinate 230,465 downwards.
TAACCGATCGAGCCACCGGCGGTCGACCGCCGCCTGACCGGTCGGACCGCCGACTAGTTCACCGATAAACCACGAGGCACGGCGGTCGACGCCACCAAGGCGGTCGACCACGAGGCTGACATAACCTGATCTTTGCCGAAAACGCGTGTTTCCGCAAACCTTCAACGTCATTACCAATTATCACATCATCATAAGATCATAAGCATATTCTCATGATATTCATATATACATCCAAACAAGCTGCTAGCAAACAAATTAGGACACGCATACTATGTAATAAAAGATGAAAGGGTACTAAATCCCGTACGCAGACGTGAACAAAAGAGGTAACTAAAATGCACGCGTGCTATTATGAAGTGGCACGAGCAGAGACAATAGCATGACAGGATGTGAACAGATATTGGGAAGCGATATGTACAGAATGGAGAGCACTACAGGCTAGCACAAGAAAATAAAAGGGTCTGCACGATGTGACCAATCATAATAGCACTACAGGACTATTTTTTTAGGATTTTCTATTTCTAAATTGCCTGATTTTTTTAAGTTGACTGTATTTTTTATAACCATTAAATTTGTGTAAAGATTGACGTATTATGTTGTGATTGAATGTTTGATCTAATGAAAAAATATAAATTATGCTAAAAAAATTCAATCACCTTACAAATAAATAATCCCATTTTTTTCATGATAAACACGACAAATCAGGTAGAATGACATTGTAACCAGACAGGCGGTAACTTGCTCTTGTGCAAAACCAGAGCAGTAATGAGCCGCAGAAATAGGTTTCCGAGCTAGGACAAAGTTGGTGCAGGAAACCCAAAAAATATATAAGTGATCTCTGAACAGAGAGAGATTAGATAAGCGGTCTCCGAAGCAAGTTCGGGGAAAAAAAGATAAATGATCTCTCAAGCAAGGGACACGGCGAAGCAAACCCAAAAAAATCCTATTATCTAGATCTCATGTGGTACAAATGTGCAATAATAATCTGAGTCCAACCAGTTGATTATTAGGCATATATCGAGTTCAAATTAAATCAGATTCCACGTGTAACAGCCAAGGTGCTGCATATAGATAGAATTCGAGACCAGGCCAAGATAGTCGGGCTAAACTATTAAATCCAAAGATAGTTTGGATATGAAGAAGCAGATGCAAGGCTAGTCAGTGGCAGATTAGGAATAAAATTTATGGACACAAATGGGGCATGATCGTGCATTTGCGGTTTGCGAATGCCGAGTGTCGACTAGCGGTAGCCTACGAGCACGGTGGATTAGGAGTGCTACAAAGTATACCATGAGCCAGCCCTAGGTAGGGGCTCCAGCACCCGCTGACGGGATCTGCCCTGAGGCTAGTTGGAAATAAAACCTTAAGAGAACCGGAAAGAAAGTAGAATTTGCGTGCGTAGAAACAAACCCGATAATCTAGCTGCACGAATGCACAATGACATGGCTTGTTCTCCTCGGTCGCTCTTTGAAAAGTTCAAATACCGTGAGGAAGTGAGCATAGCTCACTTGGTTTGTGGCGATGAGGCTGCTCACCCACGAGTTCGAGTTCGGGACTCGGCACTGGTGTCGATCGGTTCGAAGAAATCCGAACAAAAAAAATCTTCTTAAGAGAAAAAATAGCTAGTTCCTCCTAGGCATTTCTAAAAAAAAAAAATACTTCGTGATGTGGAACCATGTTTGACGAAAGGTCGGGTTTCCTCGTCTCAGCCACCGGTTCTTGTTTCTTTCATGGATGGATCGCTTCGCTGCTATGCGTATCTGGTGCTCGTGGTTCTTGCGCAATTGGTGCTAGTTCCGTACGATTCGTGAGGAAACGATCCGGGGAAGCTGTGTTGGGGGCAATGTGTGGACGTGAGAAGATAGAAGGGATTTCGTGAAAATTTGTGTGAATTAGATGGGTGTTGATGAGGGGACCACCGGTCACCTAACAGCAAACTCGACAATTTGCTATTATTTAGACCACCAATTGCAACTCACAAGACAGGAAAGTAAACATCCATTCTGCATGACAAAAGGATAACCAAGTTCGTCTTGTTTGACAGGTGCTCATACATAACCAACCTATAGTAATTTATTTCATCAATCAGTATATAGCACACAGACTCGGCATCACTTAGCAATCAAATAATTACCATACACACAGTAGTGTTCGCTCACGAATGTCACACGCGTGAAACATGATAGCATTGTACAGGTGAATACATGCAAATGCAATACTACACTGTAGGCCATAGCATGAAGCTAGGGCAGCTCACACACACACATAAACAGCCACTTACATAAATCATTCCAAGTCTATACAGTACAGAGAATGAAACCAAACACACATACGTGCAGAAAGGAAATTAAACGAATTAACGCGAGCAGGAATAATTCATATTCAGCGACGCATGAGACTGAAGGAAGATGACCAGGCTTTCCTTCGGCTGCATCTTTATTCCAGGTTATATATATGAATGGAGAAATACCGAGGCAAGCTTCCAGTTGATGGAGAGTAATTGAGTACTCATGTAGTCGAGGCAGCAACCAAAGTTCCAGCTTCTTGGCGTTGAAGGTGTGGATTGTGCTTGAAATCAGGATGGTTGGGATGCTCTTGAATTGCTTGTCTGAGTTGTTCCACCTGATCTGGGTTGCAGTCACCATTGAGCTCGAGCTTCCTCAACTTGGGGAGGTGTTTGACTCCGGAAAGAGCCTCCATGGTGGCAAAAGACCAGACAATCATCTCGAGTTTAGGAGCCGCTCCAGTGTGAAAGCTGATGTTGGTGATGGCGCTGCCCTCAACGACCAGAGACTTGAGATGCTGGAATTCTCCTTCCTTGAAGCTGAGCTCTCTTGCAGTGTATGACTTGTACCGGAGCCTGAGGCAGCGCAGGATTCTAAGCTTGCCAACGATGCGTACAGCATCTTCCCCCAGGTGAGTCTCGCTTAGTGTAATCTTGGTAAGTTGATCGAGCTCTGCAATCCAGACGGGAAGCCCACTTGTGATGCCACTGATGTTTAGGCTCTCGAGAAGCTTTGGAGGTGAGGCTAATGCTGCCGCCGCCTCTGCATCAGGAGTACTCTCACTTCTTGCTGGTTGGTCGATCCTGATTGACAAGGAACGAAGACATCTATGCAATTTTTCGATTTGACGGAACAGATCATTTAGCTTGGCATTTTTACCGTCAAGAACTACACCAAGTTTCCTCAGTTTCAGCAGCTGAGCAATGCTGGCTAGTTCCTTATCACTGTTGGAAACATGGACATGGGACAATATCTCTATGTTCTTCATTTTCTGAATGCAGAGGGGCATGCGCACCGTTGAAAATGAATCTTCAGATCTCGTAGCTTCATTGCCGGCGGAGACCTTGCGGCCAGCAAGGAAATACTTGAGCATTGGAAGCACAATAGCTTTTGTGGCAAGTGCTTGTACCTTGGTTTGCCGGATGTCCAGTGTCTCCAAGCACCGGAGCTTCTGAATTTGCTTTGGGAGTTGTACAACATCTGTATTCCTGAGACTCAAGTACTTGAGCAGTAACATCTTACAGATGCTCTTCAGATGATGCTTCTTCAATCCTTTGCAGCCTTCTAGATCCAGCACTTTCAGTAGCTGCCATTGAGAAGACTTGGCCAGAGATGGAAGAAAAGCTACAATGCCACTACCATTCGCGTCCAAGGGAAGATCAGAGTGAGATGCGTGCAACCCTATTCTGTTATGGATGGAAAGGTGGTGAGCCAAATCAAGTGGCAGGTTTGTGCCCACAAAGTTTACATCTGTAGCGATCCTGGTGATGAACTTGCGGACTTGATGATGTACCGTGCAGCTCTTGACGTTTCCCTCAGCACTGATTTCCCCAGGACAAAGGAACCCTCGAGTGAGGAGCACATCGAAATAGCGCTCAGCTTCATCTGTTGCGGTTGCTCCATGCTTGCTTCTATCCATTGCACTCTCAATGTGGTCTGTTTTGGTTGCTATGAGGCCCTCGGCAATCCATCTTCTAGCCAAGCTTCTTCTCCTTATGATGTGGTCTTTGGGGAAAACAGATAGATACAGCAAGCAACTCCTAAACTTGCTATGCAGCTCATTGTAGCAGAACATTAGCATTTGCTTAGCAACGCTTTTGTTCAGCCCATTACACTTTGATAGTCTCTCGCCCAAGTTGATCAGCTCATCCGTCGTCCTCTCAGGATTAACATAGAGAAGATGCAGGAGCATCTTCATTGCAAAGGCATCTGGGTAACATTCATTTTGAACTTGTATCACTAAATCGTGATAGCATTCGGATGATCCAGCAATAAGCGCCTCCGCTTGATCGTAGAAAAAAACATATAGACTTGGAGGGCGGAAGGTTTTGTAAGCAGACGACTTGGCAACATAATCACTTGATGTGGTCAGGATTATAGCGCTACCAGCAGGGTAACCATCGTCAGCAGCATCTAACAGAGCAGATTTTATGGCCTCCCATTCTTCTTCACAGACTTTTTCAAGAAGAATCAGGAAGCGTTTACCAGCAGTCCGCAGTTGAAGGAGTGCTGCCTCTAGCTCCTCCAGTAAATCCTCTCCAACGAGCCGGGCCTTGCAACCAAATGAGCTCACCACGGAGGGATGTTCGTACACCCCCCGTGCAATACGATCTTCCAATGTCTCCGAGCGATAGTAACAATACCACGATTCCCCGATAGGGAAGACCCTGAGCTGTGGTCTGCCACCTCCCGCAGGTGCTTCCTCCGGCGGCAGTAGCCACTCTACCAGACGATCGATGCCTTCGTTTACGATAGTCTCCTCATCGTCCGGCGGCAGTTCACCGTATGCTGCTAGTAGAGCGCGTCTCCGAACATCTCCTTCCTCCTCCGCGCCTGCAGCTGCATGCGCCCACGGAGAGTGGACGACGTCGATGGTCGCGTCATCGTCATCGTCATCGTCAGGAGCAGCCTGATGTGATGGCACGGTGACATCGTATCTCTTCCGCCTGTCGCCCACGTCGCGCGCCCGGACCTTGAGCTCCCGGATCCGCGTCGCCACCCGGTGCCGGGCCGGGACGGTCCGCAGCAGCCGGATGAGCCGGCGCAGGCAGCCCAGGAGGCCCTTGGTCGCGCGGGGGTCGGCAGGAGCTCCGACGTGCCGGACGTAGAGATCGATGTAGCCCCCGCAGTCCCACGCGAGGCCGGCGACCTGCTTCATCCACGCCTGGACCTGGTGGTCCCGGTGCTGGGCCTCCGTCAGGTGCAGCAGGACGCCGTTCATGGACTCCATCTCGTCCCTGATGAACTCCACGTCGCCGCGGACGCCGCCCAGCAGCTGCGCCTCGTCGAGGAGCAACGACGTCAGGCGGTCCAGCAGCGAGTCGAGGGAGCCCTGGGCCAACCCAACCATCTCTGATCTAGATCTCTCTCTAGAGTTCAGTGAGAATTAATCGCGCATGCACGGAGGATGGTTGAAAGCAAGGTAGGACAGGCCAGCCATGGCCATGGTTGTCTGCTACTTCGCTAGCTAGGGAGCTGGCTGGCCGCTAGTCATGGCGTGCACGGTTTGCTCAGGCCATGATCGATGCTCGCTTCGTTCGTCCGTCGCGGAATCAAATTCTTGGCTTGCTATAGCCATTGATACCTTTAATGTTTACGTAAAATGGTTTGCCGGCCGGATCATGCTGTAGGACGTACGTACGGATATATACATTGGTCCAAACATGCTCTTTTCCTTTTTTTTTTTTTTTCTATCCTGTTTCTTCTTCGTTTCTTTTTCTTTATGTCCTAGGACGCACGTACTCACGTATGGTTCGGCAATGGTATACAAACATGCTCTTTTCGTTACTGTTTTCTTTCTCTTTAGCTTTGCCTTTGCCTTTGTCTTTTCCTTTTATATTAGGCCCAAAGGGCACATGCATAGGTGCAGTATTCCAGCCTGACCTAAACACTTTGTCTCACGCGTTCGCTCGCTGCCCGCTGGGTCCGTCGCTCGCCTTACCCTCCACCCGTCCGAACGTATACGCGCCAATGGCGCGGGTACCATTCTAGTATATATTCATTCATGAAGACAATGTTGGTCAAAATTAAAATAATCTGACTTCATGTAGCTGACCTGTAGCACCCCTTTTTCCTTCTTCCTCCCCGTTTTCCCTTCCCTCTGCCGCCCCGGCCCGGTTCTCCCCTGTGAGGCCTCCTGGGATCGGATCCGTTTTAAGCTAAGTAATTACGCTAAAACACAATACTTAACGTGAGACGAAAACGATTCCAAGTGCCCGGATATGTGTCTCATGTTAGCTCCCAAGGATCAGTGGCTAACATGCACATATCCTAATACAACATCGCAATCACATCCATACACAATCATACAAGGGAAATAGAAACTTTGATACAACTTCAACATATGGAACTTTAGGGTCCAAATTTTACATAAGAGGGTCAATCGGCCAAATCTAAATAACAACAACACAAATAAATCGCAGTGGAAGATAAACTTAAAGTAAAAAGGGAATAACCGAGTTAGCATGCCCAAAATCCCACAAGCAACCAACTAGAGTTAAAGCCGTTGCGCCCGTCGTCCTTACCTGATCAAATAGACACTTTTCAAGTACAAAGTTGTACTCACGAGACTTTTCAAGAAAAATAAGGATGCAGGTAAGTATCAATAGAAGGCTACTACACTAGTCAGTTTTCAGCATAAAGCAAGTTTTGCATATAGATAAACACTAAAGATTCTAACTTGCCATTTGTAAAAAAATTTAGAAAACATTGTAAAGAAGTAAGTAATGATCATCAAAGGTATAATCTCCAAATATAATCAACACTCGAACATTCTATTCATGACCCAATTCATTCCTCAACAAAAATTAATGCGCGAACTACGCGTTCATGATATCATTCCAGATCCGAACAAACTAACATAAAGACATGACAATTCCAACCATAACCCAAACTTAATTTTCCAAAAGCTAACTGTGCATGCTTTCCCACAAGTGATGTCCATAACCTAGGACGAGGCTATTCGAATAGATTTAGTTCTCTGCAGAGTTGTACAACTTTACCCACACGATATGAATACCTTATGCTGTCGCTATGCACTCTTCCGAAGGAGTGTGACTAAGATATCATAACGAGGCCGTTACAATGTCATGTCCTAACTATCAAACCACCAGAGGAACAGAATCCCATAGCAGACTAAGCGCCTCGCACCACAGGTGAACCTCATTGCGTAAGTAAGTCCCTATCAAACAAGAGACCCTTAGGAGCAAGTAAGAGAACGAAAAACTTACCCCCGCCAGATTGACAAGAGAACAATTAAAAATAACGATAACAATTGTCAACCTGATTGTGTTCTGATAGCTAACACACAACAAATTAGTTAGCCAAGCCATCGCACATAAACCCGGCGTGTGGTTGTACGTAAGACTTGGTTCATCACACCACAGACCGGTCCTCATATACCGGGCGGGCTACGAATCCAGGACCACCCCTTCATCACCCTATCACCCGTCCAAGTCCAACACTCGACAATAACCCACCTAACAAGTCACAATAACCAGATTCGAAGATCTGGAAACAATCCTCAATATCAATATAATTCAACCCATATAATCCTCAAATTTCATCAAGATTCAATTCAATCCACCGGCCGATGAACTAGCTCCATCAACCGCTTTCGGATACAACTACTAGCATGGCTAAGCATCGTTCTACAAACTAGCAAACAACCCATATAATATATAGCCTTAATTATTCAAGGAAAAAGGGGTAATAAACATTCAAAGGAGGGCTAATGCAGCAATTGGGAGATTAACTATGTGGGGACCCCAGTAATTATCTCCATAAGACCGAGATTAGACAAGGTCTTAGGGACATAATTACGGGTCTCCGGTAAATGAATTCCAATTTAACTCTATCCAAGTGGGAGGCTTGGCGAATCACTGGAGCCTCAACGATCATGCGCGCTGCTCCCTTGCGAGCGCTACATGATTGTCGATTCTCCCTCGATTCGAAGCACTACCCTTGGTGAGTTAAATGGGAATTCATCAACAACGAGTATGACATATATTGGCTCCCAAGATCAACGACCAATATACTCATACTCTCATCCAACGTTGATTACATCCATACAACGCATACAACAAGAGATAAAAGACATACTGCATAATAGTTAAGGTCTACAGCTTATTACAAACGGCCGACCGGCCAAATTTAAAGTAGAGTATCAAGTAGCAGTGGAATTAAATAGATAAAGCAAAAGACCAGCAGTGGTATGCCCTTCACCCATCGGCAACCGACTGGGGGTTAAATGGCAGCACACTACTCATTAGTGTCACCCAAGTCAACACTAGCGAGATCGTCATAATCATAACCTTCCTCACCTAAAAGGCGGCAAGCATCCGGTGAGTACAAGTGTACTCATAAGTCTTACACAAATAAAAATAGTTATGCATAAGGGTTATTCAAAGGATGGCTCATATTGGTTTAGTTTTGCGAAAAGACGCAACAATTAACATCCTACACATACTAGTTTTTCATGTGCCCATTTAAAATCAGATTTGAAGTAGAAGTAAAACATGTAGTAAAGCATTTGATAATAAACAATTGAATCATACAAAGACCAAAGTGGCAGCCCACTTTGATGTACTAAACACATGATCCGTTCATGACGAATACCAAGTTCAACCACAATTTTTTTAATTAAAAGTCTAACAATAGCACCACAAATTTCAAGCGGTGCGTCCATAACCGTGGACACGGCTATTCGAATAGATTATACCTGCGGGGTGTACTACTTTACCCACACGACTTGATTAGCCCGTAAGCCTCCAAAGGCCTCGAAATAGCACACTTCCTATGGTATCTGGCCGGGTAAATCAAGATATGAGTCATTTTAACAAGAAAGCCCTATTGAGCTAAGTCCCCCTTGTGAGATGGTTCCTTGCCTAGTACAAGCGTCGATAGCACTTGCTAGGGGCTCACAAGTTATATTGAAAATACCGATGCAATCAAAACAAAAGAATTGGTGCTCCTTGCACACTATAAAGGATTACATCGGCTCCTCAAAGAACATAGGATTTCACGGTCGCTATGCCCCTTACACCACCAAGGACTTAACACAATAAAACCCTCCCCCTACTTAACCATACGGCTCCCAACCCGCGTGTGGTAGCACGAGTGTTGCTTGAACAGTAGGTACCCAAAGTTCGGTCCTCAATTGTCCAGACAAGTCCTTCCACTTACCCAATGCTCGTGCACAAAGCACCATCACTAACCAACACTTGTCCGGACCAAAACTCATTTAAAAATGACAAAGTTTTGCTCATAGAACAGCTACAAAGATCTGTAGTAAAAACATAAAGTAAGAGTTGTGTGTATCCCAAAACCATCGGGTTATTCTCGACGATCGAACTACCGCGTCTAGACTTGCATGGCTAAGCAATTCTATCACCCATAATTCACACATCCTATCTTAAGCATATAGGAGTTGGCATAATTCAAGATTAACCTCAAGCATATGACATAACTAAACTATACATCACAAAAATATTGACATAATCAAAATAGCATGCAAGCAATTATCATTGCACTATCTTAACCAAAACTGGGATCAAATATGATGCAAAAGAAAGTTCAAATGATGCTTGCCTTGCTGGTACAGTAGCTGCTCACTCTCGGTAGCGTAAGTGTCGATATCAATATGCTCGGGATCTATATAATTATAACATCAAATAAATACCAAGAAAAACAACTCAAAAACCAAAATGCTAAAAAATGCATGATTTTTCTAGAGTAGTTAGGTCATGATTTTAAATGATTTTTGGTGAAAGAATTATTTCATTTGGATTTAGCATGTGAAAGTTATAATGGTTTGAATTTCAGATTTCAATAAGCCGTCATTATGTAATTTAATTATGAAGTGAATTTTTGTAGAACAGTGGCGAGTACGTGGATCACATAGATAAATAGGCAATATTGCTATAAGTTAAGAACAGTTGGGTTTGTCCTTTTTGGAGTTTTTATGATTTAGTTATTGATTTTCAAAGTTATCAGCCTTTTATAGTATAAAAATAATGGAGTTAAGGAGTATATTCTCCCAAAATAGTTTATGTGACAGAGGTAACATGGAGACCATTTTTAGAATTAAGTTCACCAAAAATGAAAATTATCAAAAGTGGTCTCACTGTTTTTGGAGGTTCCAATAATTACTTATGCATTTTTAAAGATTTTAGTCCGTTTTCCTATTGTAGAGATAATGATTTTAATGAATAAATTTCCAATTAAAGCCCTCTGCTACAGAGACATGTATGAAACTAATTTTTGATAGGAAGTCCATTAAGAATGTAAATTTCCAGAAGTGGTTTCATGTGATTTGGAGTTAAAATGATTTAGTTATGCATTTCTAAAGTTATAACTATTTCTCAGTGTGCCAGTAAATGGTTTTCGGATTTTATAACGCATTTACCGCTTTTCTCACCGAGGCTCAGCTAGCCACGGTCGCTGACTAGCGGGCTGGCCAACGCCCGCCGCGCGCGGCGTGCGTGCGTGTGCGTCCTAGGGCTACGATTGCGGCCGTTGGATCAAGATCCAACGGTCCACGATCGAGTGCAATAGGGCGGTCGAATGTCTCACAAATCCAACCCGTCCCTTTCGCATCTGACGGTCCAGATTGATTCGAGTTCATTTGATTTTTCTTAGCACGTGTTTAATGCCCTGGGTCCACACGTCAGTGGCTCCAACGTTTTACTAAACGTGTTGTTTTACGTGGTGGGGCCCGCAAGTAGCGGCGAGTTAGGAGGTTTAAGACAGCGTTTTAATTACTAATGATTGCCATTAACTCGTAATCATTTGCTACGATCGCTGTCCGAATACGACAACGGTTGTCCAAGACGCTTCACGGCGACTCGCGGCGATTTCGACCGCGGCGCGCCGACCAAGGCGGTAAAGGCGTAGAATAGCGATGCGCTTCTATCGAAGTAATCTCGGCGGCCGAGTCGACCCGAACGGCGGCTGGCGGAGTTGAGCGGCGATACGAATACGGCAAAAATGCGGCTATGCGATTTGAAAGTGCTCGAGCAATTGAACACATGCTTATGCTCCTAGGGACTAGTAGGATTCTACCCGAGCTCGGAGGGTGCTCGGAGAAGGCCGAGTTGGCCGGAAAACCGCCGTATTGGAGAAGAAAGTAGCGGCGCACGGTTTCCACGTGGAGGAGTCTCCTAAGCAAAGGAAGACAAAGGATGGTCGGTATAGCTAAGATATGCCATAGAGATGGTGTCATGTCAAGCAATTGGGAATGCCTTACGGAGCAAGGTAGGAGGCGAAGAGTTCTACTCAATCCGAAAGGTCAATCTTGAATACACGTACACACACATGTGCATTGCCAAAATAAAGTTAGGAAATGATCGGTGGCCTAAGGCACGCGATATGACGCGCTTCGGTTGGGGATAATACCTTCTGAGGGCAAGGGTTGACCCAGTGAGGTCTTTAGTGCGCGCTCTAGAGCTCCAGGGAGCACGATAATGGACAGAGAGCTACAAAAGAAATTAAAGGTTCGCATAAGCCAAAATGGAAACGGCATCGAACCGAGAAGAAAGGAGGAACCATGCGGTTGGAGCTTACCTAGGGATGAGCTCGGCGGGCCTCCTCTCCTCTGTCAACCGAGGAGAAGTGAGGAGAAGGAGGGTGCCGAGGGGATGTTATGCTCGGGCGATGGCGGCGCGAAGGCGGCGTGAAGAGGAGGAGCTCGGGAGGGTTGCATGCGGCGGTGGCTAACGGGGTGACGGGCTGCAACGGCCGGGCGACGTCGCGGCGCGTGGCATTGGATACTGGCGGGCGCGACGGGAGTGAACAACGGATCGACAACATTGCCCCACGGTCGTCGTCTCCTCGTTTGCTTGCGGAGAGATGAGTCCAACGGCGGCGTCGGATCTGGATCAAGGGTGAGGTTCAGGGCGAGGAAAAAGGCGGGCGAAGCGATGCGTGATCTCGGCCGTGAGTTCCCATCGGACGGCTCTCGAGAGTGCGTTTAGTTGATCGGGCTCAACCAGTCGCAAAAGGGTTGATCGGAGGAACGATAGCTAGGGTTTAGGTTCGAGTTTGGTGAGCTTTAAATCATTCCTTCTACTTTGACCAGTGCTTTATAAATAGAAATAAATTTCATAAAATCATGAAATAATTTGTGGGGTTCTGGGATAATATATTTCCCACAAAATTATAAAATCCTACTGTTCATAATATAGTTTGTGATATTTAAATTCAAACATGTTGTATGTCTATAAATGTTGTTTGAATTTCAATGAGGTTCAAACTAGTCCCAAAAATTTTGGAAAAATTATATTAATTCCTAATAATTAGTGTAGTATTTAAATAATTTGTTTTCAGATGATGATCACAACTTGTTATCACTGATTTGAATTCAACATTGAATTTTGATGTGTATGTTTACCTCAAATTAGATTTTCCAAGTACAATATTTTATGAAATGATTTGAATTTGATAATGCAGGTTAGTGAAATACATATTAATCCAATTTAATTAGTTGGGGCTGTGACAAACTTCCCCCCCTTACAAAAGATCTCGACCCGAGATCTGGGTGGAGAAGAATTAGAAAGTTTTCATTAGAAGTTATAATTTATGTTGTCTTGATTTCCTTCAAAGATAGTGTTGTGAGTTATAATTTACATTAATATGTTTTACCTTTCCTTTCTTGATACGAAGGCACTTCATGCGAGAAGAGTTCGGATATCTTTGCTGCATCCGGTCTTCACGTTCCCAAGTTGCTTCATTCTCCGTGTGGTTGCTCCATTGAACCTTGACGAACTTGATGTTACGATTCCTAGTCTTACGCTCGGTTTCCTCAAGGATACGAATCGGGCTCTCGATAAGATAGATCGGGTTGCAAGTCGAGTTTATCCAACTCGGTTTCTTCCGTTGGGACTCGAAGACATTTCTTGAGTTGGGAGACATGGAAAACGTTATGCACGTCTGAGAGTGATGGTGGCAACTCCAACTGGTATGCCACCGATCCCAACTTAGCTAGAACACGGAAAGGTCAATATAGCGAGTGCTAATTTACCTTTGATTTGGAAGCGACGAACTCCTTTCATAAGGAGACTTTAAGATAAACATGATCGTCCACTTGAAACTCAACTCGCGACGGCGGCGGTCGGCATAAGACTTCGGCGTGATTGAGCCGTCTAAGTCGTTCACGAATGACACGAACTTGTTCTTGACATCTTCCACCAAGGTCGGGCCATAAAATGGCCTCTCCCGGCCAGACCGGTTCAAGGGTGTTCTACAAGCTCTCCCATACAATGCTTGAAGGGTGACATTTGAATGCTCGATTGGAAGTGTTGTTGTAGGAGAACTCCATAAGCAGTAAACATTTTTCCCAACTATCATTTGTGGGACGATGCAAAGCCAGAGAAGGTCTTCTAAAACTTGGTTTACCCTCTCGGTTTGTCCATCCGTTTGCGGGTGATAAGCGAGCTAAAAGATAGATAGTCCCCATTGCTTTATGTAAGCATTCCCGAAATAGGATGTGAATTGAGGCCTCTATCGAAACTATCACCTTAGGAACACCGTGGAGACAAACAATTCTTGCAATGTAAAGCTCCGCTAACTTGTCCCCACGGTAGATGGTCTTGACAGAATGAAGTGAGCAACTTTAGTCAAGCGGTCTACAATTACCCATATAGAATCAAATCCGACATTAGTTCTAGGAAGGCGGTGATAAAATCCATGCCAACTTCTTCCCATTTCCACTGGGAATGGGCGGGGATCTAGAGTGCGGTGGCTTCAAATGCTCGACCTTGACTCTTTGACATAGATCGCTTTCGGCCACATCTTGTACAACGTGCGCTTCATTCGGCTCCACCACATCTTCTTTTCAAATCTTGATACATTTCGTACTCCGGGTGGATAGAGAATTTTGAGTTATGAGCCTCCTTGAGAATCAATTCTCTCAAGTGGCGATCAAATGGTACCACCATACGGTTTCCAAACCATAGAGTACCTTGTGCATCTTGCTTAAAACACTTAGCCTTGCCTTGTTTCATTAGTTCTAAAATTTGAGCCACTTCATCGGTTTTCTGGCTTCCTAATCTGGTCCTCAAGTGTGCAAGTCACCTTGAGGGCTGCAAGCGAACCTTCTTCAACTATCTCCGGTGTAGGTCTGCAATGCGGCACATAAGCTGCGAGAAAAAGGAGTTAATGACAAGCGATTGCATTGAGATTTTACGCTCAATCGTCGGCACGACATTAGCCTTCCACTGGATGATAATGGAGTCCCATATCATAATCTTTAATCAACTCAAGCCATCTTCTTTGTCTCAAGTTCAGGTCGGCTTGGGTGAAAATATATTTAAGGCTCTTATGGTGGTGTAGATCTACAACGATTGCCGATGAGGTAATGTCGCCAAATCTTCAAGGCATGAACTACTGCGAGCTCTAGGTCGTGTGTGGGATAATTGGCCTCATGGGGCCTCAATTGCCTCGATGCGTAGGCCACCACTCGGCCGTCTTGCATAAGCACACAACCGAGCCCATGGCGAGATGCATCACAGTAGATATCAAAGCTCTTATGAATGTCAGCGGAACAAGCACGGGAGCTTACATGGGGCATTCTTTCGAGGTTTGGAAACTTTGTTCGCGATTCTCTGTCCTCAAATTTCTTTTCTTTCTTTAGAAGTTGGGTCATAGGCTTGCGATTTTTGAGAAATTCTTGATGAACCTACGGTAGTATCCATAAGTCCAAGAAAACTACGAATGTCAGTGACGCTCTTAGGTTGCTTCCATTCAAGGACATCTCGTACCTTACTAGGATCAACAGCGACACCGCCTTTAGATAGGATATGTCCCAAGAAACTAACCTCTCGAAGCCAAAACTCACATTTGCTGAATTTGGCGTCACGGTGATGGTGGCGAAGCTTTTCTAACACAAGTCTCAAATGTTGCTCGTGCTCAAGATCAGACTTAGAGTAGATAAGGATATCATCAATGAAAACCACTACAAACTGATCTAAGTATTCCATGAACACCGAATTCATGAGGTTCATGAAATAAGCTGGGGCATTGGTCAAACCAAAGGACATGACCGTGTACTCGTACAAACCGTAACGAGTAGAGAAGGCGGTCTTCGGAATGTCCTCGGTTCTAACTTTAATCTGATGGTAGCCTAACCTCAAGTCAATTTTGGAGAACACCCGAGCTCCACTAAGCTGGTCAAATAGGTCATCGATCGCGGGGAGCGAATACTTGTTCTTGATGGTGACCTCATTCAGCGGACGGTAGTCAACACACATCCGTAGACTCTTGTCTTTCTTCTTGACAAAGAGCCGGGCATCCCCAAGGCGAGGAGCTAGGCTGATGAAACCTTTGTCTTGCAACTCCTTAAGTTGTCCTTTCAATTCAGCTAGCTCATTGGGCGGCATCCGTCTGACCTTTTGAGATGGGCGCGATGCAGGTGCAAGCTCAATGACAAACTCTACTTCTCGGTCGGGGCATGCAGGAAGTTCTTGAGGAACACATCGGGATACTCACTCACTATTGGTACCTCCTCTATCTTGAGGAGGTACTCGCCTCTAAAGCATAAAGGTGAGAACTACCCACTAAAGGTGCAAAGACTACCTGGATGCCGTCCTCGCTAGTCACTGAAATAGACCGCTGGGCACAATCAATCTTCCCCTGATTCCTAGATAACCAATCCATCCCTAGGATAACATCGATGCCCACTGAACTTATCACTATTAAGTTTGCTGAAAAGTTAACATTTTGTATTTCAATTTTTACGTCCCTGCAGACTTGATCGGCGTAGAAAACCGACCCTGGGGACTGAATATGATAAGGTGGGTGTAGTGTATGTATCTTGAATTGGTTAATTTCAGCATACTCGTTTTTAATAAAAGAATGAGATGCTCCAGAATCGAATAGAACCGATGCAGGACATGAATTAACAAGCAGCGTACCTAGCATGGCGTCGGTCGTCGGTCGCCTCCTTTCTTTGAGGCGTGGTTGTGCGACCACGTGCATCTTTGAGGTGGAGTAGGTGCTGCTCTCTGTGGTGGTGGCGGTGGCCTTCTTTGGAGCCGGGGCGGTGGCGCCGGGCGGAGTACGTCAGGGCATCCTCGCGCTGGCGAGGCAACTGCAAGCATAGTGGCCCAGCGGCCACAGATGGAAACAAATGACACGGGCTTGTATGCCCCACCCCGATGTGGTCTCGGCCCCATTGTCTTCTTGAGCTGCCGGTGGAGAAGGTCGTGGAGGTGCCACAGGAGACCTCGATGGTGCTGAAGCTGGGGCACGAGGTGCCTGAGGTAGTCCTCGGCGTGGCACAGGAAAGCGCCACTCGCCAGCTGCCGTATGTAAGGCCCTCCTCCTCTTCCTCGACTCATCCACCGTCATGCTCTCATACTCCACCAAGATCGCCTTGTTGACGAGATGCTGAAAACTCCTGAAATCGTGTGTAGCTAAAACAAGCCGCAACTCCTCTGACAGTCCATGGAAGAATGCATTCGCGACGGCGTCTGTCGAGGCGTCGTCCGAGCATACACAGCCAAGTAGTTGAAATCATGCGGTACTCGGTGATGGTCCTCCGTCCTGTCTCAAGGCAGGCTGCTGCCGCTTGATAAGCGGCACTCCCTGCAGTATATGGGCCTCCCGAGCGCGTCCACGAACTCGTCCCAAGTCGGGGCGTGACCAGCGGCTGCATGGCGGAATAACTATCCCACCACGCGCTGCGCCGCACACGCCAGCCGATAGGCGGCGAACAAGACTCTCTCAACTCCGGTACAACTGCGCAATGTTGACTTCTTCTCAATGTTGTGCGGCGGTCTTCTGCCTCCATCGGGTCCTTGCGCGCAAATGTCGGAGGTTGGTCGGCTGGAACTCAGCGAGACCTCCGGGCCTTCGGTGCGGGCAGCCCCTCTGTCGGAACGGGAGCTGGGCGGTGTTGCGCGCGATCGCCTCAAGCATCCGGTGCGGTCCATCGGTTGCGCTCAATCATCATCATAAACTCGACCATGGATGGCGGCGGAGGAGCACCTCCTCGAGCGATCCACCTCTTTGGGGCGGCTGCGAGAGAGCTCACCATGCCCGGGCAGCTCTTGGGATGACCGTCCCCGATCGTAGAAATCGCTCGGAGGTGCTAGGCGTGGTGCCCTAGATGGGGATGGGGCCTGCGCGCGCGCGAGGCTCCCGATCGCGTGGTCGGTCTGTCATCTGTATTGGACAAGGATGGTTAGTAAAATAAGACAAAAGCCATTACTTGGCTGTACATGCACAATCAATATCAAAAAGCAAGAAAATTGTAACATCAAATGGAACACGAACATTAATCGACATAAAACCGAATCGATACAACATCGTACATAGCGCGCGAGCAAGATTACAAGCGAAATAGTAGTTTTGCAAATGAAACATAACGGTTCGACATCTACTACCCTATTACATAATCCTAAGGATACACGCTCAAACATAGAGCTCCACGCATTACTGACCTAGATATTATTCGGTCAAAGTTCAGGAAAGTCATCGAGCGGTGGTATCGAGGGATCTGTATCTTACGGGTCTCGGGTTGGTGAGGCGTAAGGGGATCCTACGCGATGATATGGCCTCCTACTTGGGGAGGCGATAGTCGTGGCGCAAAATGTACGGTGAAACCTCATTAGCGCCATACTGGCACATCCGGACGAATGAGCCTCATGTCATGCATAAGCGTAAATGCTCTGAGCTATAATGAGGCGGCAGCGCGTCTCCCATAACTCATGCATCATGCGGCGATGCATTTGGTCCATTATGTGAATCAATCTCGCCAATCGCACGACTTGGGGTCCTCCCAAAGCGGATCTAACAAGCGAGTTCACGTCCCTAAGCGCGTGCGCGCATCGGAAAATGATCGTATGAAATGGGCTAACTCTGTCGGTCGTGGCGAAGGCGACTCATGGCCACCAAGCCACTTCTTGTAACGCCATGGCCTCGAAGTACCACGCGCTGGAAGCGGTAAGGTATGCTCCCGTGACTTGTCGGCAACAATATCTATCAACGCCATAAATTCCTCCATTCGGGTCCTCGGTCACGGCGGTAGATGGAATAAGTGGGCTGATATGTGAAGTTCGCCCTCCACATCATGTCTCGTAGCAGCGCTGGTATCCATCCACTCCTTGACTGAGTTTCCGGACAAGATGCGAGGGTTCATCTAAAGGCAAGAAGGCAAGATAAGTTAGTTTCATAAACCAAAATAGGATCGGAGAGAAAAGATACTAAGATGGATGAGGAATAAAAGATATTCTTAACTTAAACTTTCGAAAGTACTTTGAAAATTTGCAAAATAATTTGACCAAGGGACTTACTAACTTAACGCCGATGCTACCTCTAACCTACGATCGGTATGGCTCACGATACCAACGTGTAGGGACCCAGTAATTATCTCCATAAGACCGAGATTAGACAAGGTCTTAGGGACATAATTCTGGTCTCGATAAATGAATTCAATTTAACTCTATCCAAGTGGGAGGCTTGGCGAATACTGGAGCCTCAACGATCATGCGCTGCTCCCTTGCGGCGCTACATGATTGTCGATTCTCCTCGATTGACACTACCCTTGGTGAGTTAAATGGGAATTCATCAACAACGAGTATGACATATATTGGCTCCCAAGATCAACGACCAATATACTCATACTCTCATCCAACGTTGATTACATCCATACAACGCATACAACAAGAGATAAAAGACATCTTGCATAATAGTTAAGGTCTACGACTTATTACAAGCGGCCGACCGGCCAAATTTAAAGTAGAGT
Organism: Ampelocalamus luodianensis; assembly: GCA_036346255.1. Classification (NCBI taxonomy): domain Eukaryota; kingdom Viridiplantae; phylum Streptophyta; class Magnoliopsida; order Poales; family Poaceae; genus Ampelocalamus; species Ampelocalamus luodianensis. Next base: position 211,718 of record JAYEVH010000339.1, on the reverse strand, counting down.
ATCAAGTAGCGGTGGAATTAAATAGATAAAGCAAAAGACCAGCGATGGTATGCCCTTCACCCATCGACAACCGATGGGGTTAAATGGTAGCACACTACTCATTAGTGTCACCCAAGTCAACACTAGCGAGATCGTCATAATCATAACCTTCCTCACGAAAAGGCCGGCAAGCATCTGGTGAGTACAAGTGTACTATAAGTCTTACACAAATAAAAATAGTTATGCATAAGAGTCATTCAAAGGATGGCTCATATTGGTTTAGTTTTGCGAAAAGACGCAACAATTAACATCCTACACATACTAGTTTTTCATGTGCCCATTTAAAATCAGATTTGAAGTAGAAGTAAAACATGTAGTAAAGCATTTGATAATAAACAGTTGAATCATACAAAGACCAAAGTGGCAGCCCACTTTGATGTACTAAACACATGAACATCCGTTCATGGCGAATACCAAGTTCAACCACAATTTTTTTAATTAAAAGTCTAACAATAAGCGACCACAAATTTCAAGCGGTGCGTCCATAACAGTGGACACGGCTATTCGAATAGATTATACCCTGCGGGGTGTAGTACTTTACCCACACGACTTGATTAGCCCGTAAGCCTCCAAAGGCCTCGAAATAGCACACTTCCTATGGTATGCCGGTAGGGTAAATCAAGATATGAGTCATTTTCAGCAAGAAAGCCCTATTGAGCTAAGTCCCCTTGTGAGATGGTTCCTTGCCTAGTACAAGCGTCGATAGCACTTGCTAGGGGCTCACAAGTTATATTGGAAATCTGATGCAATCAAAACAAAAGAATTGGTGCTCCTTGCACACTATAAAGGATTACATCGGCTCCTCAAAGAACATAGGATTTCACGATCGCTATGCCCCTTACACCACCAAGGACTTAACACAATAAAACCCTCCCCTACTTAACCATACGGCTCCCAACCCGCGTGTGGCGACGAGTGTTGCTTGAACGATGAGGTACCCAAAGTTCGGTCCTCAATTGTCGGACAAGTCCTTCCACTTACCCAATGCTCGTGCACAAAGCACCATCACTAACCAACACTTTTCGGACCAAAACTCATTTAAAAATGACAAAGTTTTGCTCATAGAACAGCTACAAAGATCTGAAGTAAAAACATAAAGTAAGAGTTGTGTGTATCCCAAAACCATCGGGTTATTCTCGACGATCGAACTACCGCGTCTAGACTTGCATGGCTAAGCAATTCTATCACCCATAATTCACACATCCTATCTTAAGCATATAGGAGTTGGCATAATTCAAGATTAACCTCAAGCATAGGACATAACTAAACTATACATCACAAAAATATTGACATAATCAAAATAGCATGCAAGCAATTATCATTGCACTATCTTAACCAAAACTGGGATCAAATATGATGCAAAAGAAAGTTCAAATGATGCTTGCCTTGCTGGTACAGTAGCTGCTCACTCTCGGTAGCGTAAGTGTCGATATCAATATGCTCGGGATCTATATAATTATAACATCAAATAAATACCAAGAAAAACAACTCAAAAACCAAAATGCTAAAAAATGCATGATTTTTCTAGAGTAGTTAGGTCATGATTTTAAATGATTTTTGGTGAAAGAATTATTTCATTTGGATTTAGCATGTGAAAGTTATAATGGTTTGAATTTCAGATTTCAATAAGCCGTCATTATGTAATTTAATTATGAAGTGAATTTTTGTAGAACAGTGGCGAGTACGTGGATCACATAGATAAATAGGCAATATTGCTATAAGTTAAGAACAGTTGGGTTTGTCCTTTTTGGAGTTTTTATGATTTAGTTATTGATTTTCAAAGTTATCGACCTTTTATAGTATAAAAATAATGGAGTTAAGGAGTATATTCTCCCAAAATAGTTTATGTGTGAGGTAACATGGAGACCATTTTAGAATTAAGTTCACCAAAAATGAAAATTATCAAAAGTGGTCTCACTTTGTTTTTGGAGGTTCAATAATTACTTATGCATTTTAAAGATTTGATCCGTTTTCCTATTGTAGAGATAATGATTTTAATGAATAAATTTCCAATTAAAGCCCTCTGCTACAGAGACATGTATGAAACTAATTTTTGATAGGAAGTCCATTAAGAATGTAAATTTCCAGAAGTGGTTTCATGTGATTTAGAGTTAAAATGATTTAGTTATGCATTTCTAAAGTTATAACTATTTCTCGGTGTGCGATTGATGGTTTTGGATTTTATAACGCATTTACGCTTTTCTCACGAGGCTCGGCTAGCCACGATCGACCAGCGGGCTCGCTTCGCCGCCCGTCTGCGAGGCGCGTGCTGCGTGTGCGTCCTAGGGCTACGATTGCGGCCGTTGGATCAAGATCCAACGGTCCACGATCGAGTGCAATAGGGCGGTCGAATGTCTCACAAATCCAACCCGTCCCTTTCGCATCGGCGGTCGATTGATTCGAGTTCATTTGATTTTTCTTAGCACGTGTTTAATGCCACGGGTCCACACGTCGGTGGCTCCAACGTTTTACTAAGCGTGTTGTTTTTACGTGGTAGGGGCCGCAAGTAGCGGCGAGTTAGGAGGTTTAAGACAACGTTTAATTACTAATGATTGCCATTAACTCGTAATCATTTGCTCGATCATTGTCCGAGTGCGACAACGGTTGTCCCAAGCGCTTCACCGGCGACTCGCGGCGATTTCGCCACGGCGGCGCCGATAAGGGCGGTAAAGGCGTAGAATAGCGATGCGCTTCTATCGGAGTAATCTCGACGATTGAGTCGACCCGAGCAGCGCTGGCGGAGTTGAGCGGCGATGCGAATACGACAAAGCGACTATGCCGATTTGAAAGTGCTCGAGCAATTGAACACATGCTTATGCTCCTAGGGACTAGTAGGATTCTACACGAGCTCGGAGGGTGCTCGGAGAAGGTGAGTTGACCGGAAAAACGCTGCTGGAGAAGAAAGTAGCGGCACGGTTTCACGTGGAGAGTCTCCTAAGCAAAGGAAGACAAAGGATGGTCGGTATAGCTAAGATATGCCATAGAGATGGTGTCATGTCAAGCAATTGGGAATGCCTTCACAGGAGCAAGGTAGGAGACGAAGAGTTCTACTCGATCCAGAAAGGTCCAATCTTCGAATACACGTACACACATCGTGCATTGCCAAAATAAAGTTAGGGAAATGATCGGTGGCCTAAGGCACGCAATATGAGCCTTCGGTTGGGGATAATACCTTACGAGGCAAGGTTGACCAGTGAGGTCTTCGTCGCGCTCTAGAGCTCCAGGAGCACGATAATGGGCAGAGCTACAAAGAAATCAAAGGTTCGCATAAGCCAAAATGGAAACGCATCGAACCGGAAGAAAGGAGGAACCATGCGGTTGGAGCTTACCCTAGGGATGAGCTCGGCGGGCCTCCCTCTCCTCTGTCAACAGAGAGAAGTGAGGAGAAGGAGGGTGCCGAGGATGTTATGCTCGGCGATGGCGACCGGCGGCGTGAAGAGGAGGAGCTCGGGAGTGGTTGCATGCGGCGGTGGCTACGGGGTGATGGGCTGCAGCGGTGAGGCGACGTCTTGGCCGCATGGCATTGGATACTGAGCGGGCGCGACGGAGGTAGACGATGGATCGACAACACGGCCCCACCGGTCGGCGTCTCCTCGTTTGGTGGTAGCCGAGATGAGTCCAACGGCCGTCGTCATATCTGGATCAAGGTGAGGTTCAGGATGAGGGGAAAAAGGCGGGGCGAAACGGTACGTGATCTTAGCCGCTGAGTTCCCATCGGACGGCTCTCGAGAGGTGCGTTTAGTTGATCGGGCTCAACCGAGTCGCAAAAGGTTGATCGGAGGAACAATAGCTAGGTTTAGGTTCGAGTTTGGTGAGCTTTAAATCATTCCTTCTACTTTGACCAGTGCTTTATAAATAGAAATAAATTTCATAAAATCATGAAATAATTTGTGGGGGTTCCTGGGATAATATAGTTCCCACAAAAATTATAAAATCCTACTGTTCATAATATAGTTTGTGATATTTAAATTCAAACATGTTGTATGTCTATAAATGTTGTTTGAATTTCAATGAGGTTCAAACTAGTCCCAAAAATTTTGGAAAAATTATATTAATTCCTAATAATTAGTGTAGTATTTAAATAATTTGTTTTCAGATGATGATCACAACTTGTTATCACTGATTTGAATTAAAAATTGAATTTTGATGTGTATGTTTACCTCAAATTAGATTTTCCAAGTACAATATTTTATGAAATGATTTGAATTTGATAATGCAGGTTAGTGAAATACATATTAATCCAATTTAATTAGTTGGGGCTGTGACAAACTACTTCTACCCATGAACATAGATTTCAAAATAGCATGCAATTGCGATAATAAAACTCACACAAAACTCGTTTCTAAATACTGTTAAGGAAGGTTGGCTTTAGGCCAATAGGTTTTGGTGGAGAGTTGAGAATTGTCCAGGAAGTTGGACAATTCAATATACTCGTTTAAAAGTGAGTCATCGGTGAGATCCGGAGGTGGACGACCACGAGTTGGTGTTGGGCCATCGCCTCCGGATGATAGGTAAGACAAGAACCTTGTGCCAAGTGAACCTGAGAAACCGCTCAACCACATGCGTGGTCATTCCTCCCTAGCTTAGTACACTGCTCATCCGATTGAATATCTACAGGATGTCAACTGTTGCTTGTGTGATAGAACAGACGCGGAATGGGGGTGGATCAGGGGTGGACCGTTTAGGGCACCCTATGAATTGCACAACGGTATGGGCCCGTCGGACTCGGATGCGGATTCCACTATTGGCCGGTGGTCTCCATTTGTATGGATGTAGACCTACCGTGTAGAGACTAGAGAGGTTGAGCGGTGAAAAAGCTTTGTTATCTCAGCTGAGTCGCACGCTAACGTGTTGCGTGTATATTGCATGACAAGATCTGAGCATGAGATATCTTGTGGGTAAAGTTGGGTAACTCTGCAGAGTGAATAATTAATGGTATTCGAATCGCCGTGCTTAGGTTAATGAAGTGTGTTCTTGGGTGATTCCAATATACAAGGCATAAGTAGGCTTTTACAGATATTAATTGGCAATCTCGGATGTTAAAAACCCCGTGACTATACTTATTATTGTTTCTGCTTTTAATTACTATCCGCTTTTAAATTCAACTATTGCATTCCACATATACTGTATTGGTAAAGCGCAACCCTCCATTGATAATCCTAGCATGTAGTTAAATAGAACTTCCATGCAATTTCTTGAATATCGGTAGTTGTACTCATTGTTGCTAAACATCAGAGGAGTATTGGGAAGAGTCGGTGACCCGACTTTCGGAAGAAGCGTGGGGCGGTGGCGATGCAGTACTAGGGTCTCTTTTGCGCCCAAGCTTGCCTGTGGTGTTGGCTCTCTTTTGCTCTGTATTATATTACGTTTGGGCTTGGATGCCCACTTCCGCTCTCAAAATGGCTGTTAAGCCATAACTGCTGTAATAAAAGTTTGCCTTTTGCTGTTATCGTTTGCTTGCTTGTGAAACCACGTCTCTACAATTGACCATCCTGGACAGTTGTAAGGATTCTAGCGGTCCCTTTTTCGGGGTTGTTACAATGATCGTCTGTTTGCGGTTTACCAAATGCCGAGCTGTCAGCCAGCGATAGCCTGTCTGAGCACGGCTGTACTAGGAGTGCTACAAGGTATACCATGAGCCAGCCCTAGGTATGGGGCTCCAGCGCCCGCACGACGGGATCTGCCCCTGAGGCTAGTTGGAAATAAAACCTTAAGAGAACCGGAAAGAAAGCAGAATTTGCGTACGTAGAAACAAACCCAATAATCTAGCTGCATGAATGCACGATGACATGGCTAGTTCTCCACGGCCCCTCGGTTTGACGAAAGGTTGGGTTTCCTCGTCTCAGCCACCGGTTCTTGTTTCTTTCATGGATGGATCGCTTCGCTGCTATGCGTATCTGGTGCTCGTGGTTCTTGCGTAATTGGTGCTAGTTCCGTACGATTCGTGAGGAAACGATCCGGGGAAGCTGTGTTGGGGGCAATGTGTGGACGTGAGAAGATAGAAGGGATTTCGTGAAAATTTGTGTGAATTAGATGGGTGTTGATGAGGGGGACCGCCGGTCACCTAACAGCAAACTCGACAATTTGCTATTATTTAGACCACCAATTGCAACTCACAAGACAGGAAAGTAAACATCCATTCTGCATGACAAAAGGATAACCAAGTTCGTCTTGTTTGACAGGTGCTCATACATAACCAACCTATAGTAATTTATTTCATCAATCAGTATATAGCACACAGACTCGGCATCACTTAGCAATCAAATAATTACCATACACACAGTAGTGTTCGCTCACGCATGTCACACGCGTGAAACATGATAGCATTGTACAGGTGAATACATGCAAATGCAATACTACACTGTAGGCCATAGCATGAAGCTAGGGCAGCTCACACACACATAAAGAGCCACGTACATAAATCATTCCAAGTCTATACAGTACAGAGAATGAAACCAAACACACATACGTGCAGAAAGGAAATTAAACGAACTAACGCGAGCAGGAATAATTCATATTCAGCGACGCATGAGACTGAAGGAAGATGACCAGGCTTTCCTTCGGCTGCATCTTTATTCCAGGTTATATATATGAATGGAGAAATACCGAGGCAAGCTTCCAGTTGATGGAGAGTAATTGAGTACTCATGTAGTCGAGGCAGCAACCAAAGTTCCAGCTTCTTGGCGTTGAAGGTGTGGATTGTGCTTGAAATCAGGATGGTTGGGATGCTCTTGAATTGCTTGTCTGAGTTGTTCCACCTGATCTGGGTTGCAGTCACCATTGAGCTCGAGATTCCTCAACTTTGGGAGGTGTTTGACTCCGGAAAGAGCCTCTATGGTGGCAAAAGACCAGACAATCATCTCGAGCTTAGGAGCCGCTCCAGCATCAAAACCGATGTTGGTGATGTCGCCGCCCTCGACGACCAGCGACTTGAGATGCTGGAATTCTCCTTCCTTGAAGCTGAGCTCTCTTGCGGTGTATGACTTGTACCGGAGCCTGAGGCAGCGCAGGATTCTAAGCTTGCTAAGGATGCGTACAGCAGCTTCCCCCAGGTAAGTCTCGCTCAGTGTTATCCTGGTAAGTTGATCGAGCTCTGCAATCCAGACGGGAAGCCCACTTGTGATGCCACTGATGTTTAGGCTCTCGAGAAGCTTTGGAGGTGAGGCTAATGCTGCCGCCGTCTCTGCATCAGGAGTACTCTCACTTCTTGCTGGTTGGTCGATCCTGATTGACAAGGAACGAAGACATCTATGCAATTTTTCGATTTGACGGAACAGATCATTTAGCTTGGCATTTTTACCGTCAAGAACTACACCAAGTTTCCTCAGTTTCAGCAGCTGAGCAATGCTGGCTAGTTCATTATCACTGTTGGAAACTTGGACATGGGACAATATCTCCATGTTCTTCATTTTCTGAATGCGGAGGGGCATGCGCACCGTTGAAAATGAATCTTCAGATCTCGTAGCTTCATTGCCTGCGGAGACCTTGCGGCCAGCAAGGAAATACTTGAGCATTGGAAGCACAATAGCTTTTGTGGCAAGTGCTTGTATCTTGGTTTGCCGGATGTCCAGTGTCTCCAAGCACCGGAGCTTCTGAATTTGCTTTGGGAGTTGTACAACATCTGTATTCCTGAGACTCAAGTACTTGAGCAGTAACATCTTACAGATGCTCTTCAGATGATGCTTCTTCAATCCTTTGCAGCCTTCTAGATCCAGCACTTTCAGTAGCTGCCATTGAGAAGACTTGGCCAGAGATGGAAGAAAAGCTACAATGCCACTTCCATTCACGTCCAAGGGAAGATCAGAGTGAGATGCGTGCAACACTATTTTGTTATGGATGGAAAGGTGGTGAGCCAAATCAAGTGGCAGGTTGCCCACAAAGTTTACATCTGTAGCGATCCTGGTGATGAACTTGCGGACTTGATGATGTACTGTGCAGCTCTTGACGTTTCCCTCAGCACTGATTTCCCCAGGACAAAGGAACCCTCGAGTCAGGAGCACATCGAAATAGCGCTCAGCTTCGTCTGTTGCGGTTGCTCCATGCTCGCTTCTATCCATTGCACTCTCAATGTGGTCTGTTTTGGTTGCTATGAGGCCCTCGGCAATCCATCTTCTAGCCAAGCTTGTTCTCCTTATGATGTGGTCTTTGGGGAAAACAGATAGATACAGCAAGCAACTCCTATACTTGCTATGCAGCTCATTGTAGCAGAACATTAGCATTTGCTTAGCAACGCTTTTGTTCAGCCTTTTACACTCTGATAGTCTGTCGCTCAAGTTGCGCAGCTCACCTTTCTTCCTCTTGGGATTAACATAGAGAAGATGCAGGAGCATCTTCATCGAAAAGGCATCTGGGTAACATTGATCTTGAACGAGGATCACTTCATGCATGTCGCAGTATTCGGATGACCAAGCAATAAGCGCCGTCGCTTGACAGTAGAAAAAATCATATAGACTTAGAAGGTGGATGGTTTTGTAAGAAAACGACTTGGCAAAATAATCACTTGATGTGGTCAGGATTATAGCGCTACCAGCAGGGTAACTATCGTCAGCAGCATGTAACAGAGCAGATTTTATGGCCTCCCATAGTTCTCCACTCCAGACATATTCAAGAAGAATCAGGAAGCGTTTACCAGCAGTCCGCAGTTGAAGGACTGCTGCCTCTACCTCCTCTACCGCCCTGTGTATTTCATTTACCATGTATATTTCTACCTCCTGGGTATTTCCTCTACCTTCCTGTGTTCCTCTACCTCCTGTGTATTTCCCTCCAAGGATGAGCCGGGCCTTGCAACCAAATGAGCTCACCAGGGAGGGGTGTTCGTACACCCTCCGTGCAATACGAGCTGCCACGATCCACGATCTGTGACAACGCCGCGATTCCCGCGACAGTACTTGGATAGAATAGGAAGACCCTGAGCTGTGGTCTGCCACCTCCTGCAGCAGCAGCAGCAGGTGCTTCCTCCGGCGGCAGTAGCCACTCCACCAGACGACCGATGCCTTTGTTTACGATAGTCTCCTCATCATCGTTCGGCGGCAGTTCGCCGTGTGCTGCGAGTAGAGCGCGTCTCCGAACATCTGCTTCCTCCTCCGCACCTGCAGCTGCATGCGCCCATGGAGAGTGGACGACGTCGATGGTCGCGTCATCGTCATCGTCATCGTCATCGTCAGGAGCAGCCTGATGTGATGGCACGGTGACATCGTATCTCTTCCGCCTGTCGCCCACGTCGCGCGCCCGGACCTTGAGCTCCCGGATCCGCGTCGCCACCCGGTGCCGGGCCGGGACGGTCCGCAGCAGCCGGATGAGCCGGCGCAGGCAGCCCAGGAGGCCCTTGGTCGCGCGGGGGTCGGCAGGAGCTCCGACGTGGCGGACGTAGAGATCGACGTAGCCCCCGCAGTCCCACGCGAGGCCGGCGACCTGCTTCATCCACGCCCGGACCTGGTGGTCCCGGTGCTGGGCCTCCGTCAGGTGCAGCAGGACGCCGTTCATGGACTCCATCTCGTCCCTGATGAACTCCACGTCGCCGCGGACGCCGCCCAGCAGCTGCGCCTCGTCGAGGAGCACCGACGTCAGGCGGCCCAGCAGCGAGTCGAGGGAGGCCTGGGCCAACCCAGCCATCTCTGATCTAGATCTCTCTCTGGAGTTCAGTGAGAATTAATCGCGCATGCATGGAGGATGGTTGAAAGCAAGGTAGGACAGGCCAGCCATGGCCATGGTTGTCTGCTACTTCGCTAGCTAGGGACCTGGCTAGCCGCAAGTCATGGCGTGCACGGTTTGCTCAGGCCATGATCGATGCTCGCTTCGTACGTCCGTCGCGGAATCAAATTCTTGGCTTGCTATAGCCATTGATACCTTTAATGCCTACGTACTATTTTTCGTTACTGTTTTCTTTCTCTTTAGCTTTGCCTTTGCCTTTGCCTCTATATCCCTAATCTAATCTCACTTCCCACCCTCTCTCCCTCTCTCTCACCAATCACATAGCACTAAAATTGAAAGATGTATAGCAGTTCTCTTTATATTAGGCCCAAAGGGACATGCATAGGTGCAGTTTTCCAGCCTGACCTAAATACTGTAACCCAATGGTTTTGACTGCCTTAGGCCCAATCAGTACGGCTATCGCCTCGTCACAAATCTTCTCATGTCATTTCCATATATTCAACGATCCCTTCCAATATATACATATAAAAATATTCATGAAGACAATGTTGGTCAAAATTAAAATAGTCTGACTTCATATATTATAAGATGACCCTTGTCTTCGGCCGGAAGGTGGTGTTTGCGTAGCCGACTACCATGCAACCTTCGGAAGTTAATGAGCATCTGCTCGTAGTATACGATGGCTGACATATATTATCTAGATCTCATGTGGCACAACCAGTTGATTATTAGTCATGCATCGAGTTCAAATCAGATTATCTTTTCTCAGCAAGTGCGACGGTGGTGGGTGAAGGAAGTAATGTCGGCACAGCAATTGGGCAACCAGATGTTGGTTCTCCTCATCTGCTAGCCAAACTGAAAGAAACTTTTTTTTTTAAAGGATGTGCAAAGGTTTTGCACAATATTTCATTAGACGAAAGAAATCTCATGACAGGGAAAGCAAGCTAAACACAGAAGAACGAAAACAACGAGCAGCGAAACAAAGAAGGAAAAACGAAAACTAGAACTAAACTAAAACAGAAACAAAACTAAGGAACAAAAAAAAAAGGCAAACCGACAGGACAAAAGCAACTACTCCTCCGAATTCGCGACCCGACGGTGCCTGGCTGCCATGCACCAAAGCGATGCTCTTGGAGAGCAAGTGGAGAATCTACTCGCTAAATTAACGATGTTGTTGAAGATCCTAAGATTGTGTTCCTTCCAAAGCATCCAAGAGACTAGGATGATACACTCATTTGTTTGCTTTCTTGGCTCTTCGGTTGTGAATTCCGGGCCACCAACCAATGATCTTGAAGGGTGTATTGGCCGCTAGGAACTAGGCATAAGGAGCCTATCTGAACTATGAAGCGAGCCCAAACTTGCGCAGTGACCGCGCAACCTACCAGAAGATAGTCAATGGACTCTTCTTGGAGTTTATAAAATAAACTCCACGGTTTTGCGATCTGCGGCTTAAGGCGATCGGCTATCCAATACCGCCGCCTAATAGCCAACCACATGAAGACTTTGCATTTTAGAGGCGCCCGAGCTTTCCATATGGCCTCAGCGCAAGGAAACCTTACCGACCCTGAGAAGAAAGCCCCGTATGCCGACTTGCGAGTAGTGACCGAGGTTTCCCAACGCCAACTTATTGAATCGACCTCATCACGAGAAAGACTAATTTCTTTGCAACCTAATTCCCGGCCCGAGAACCTCCTCAACGGCTTGGTCACTGCACGCTTGGATGTCCAAAATCAATCGTCATTGGTAAGAGCTTGAGCCACTGTTCTTTTCCTCCGAATCGAAGGACTAACCAACTGGATGATAAACGGCACAAAACCTTGAATTGAGCAACCGTTCAGCCAACGGTCCTCCCAGAACAACATGTTCTCTCCATTGCCTACTCGACCATAATGGAAGCACGAAACATGTCATGCTCCTCTCGGTTAGTGCGGAATTGCAACCGGCCCCAGGGCGTGTATCCCAAGTTCTCTGCGGCCATTGCAAGCGGATGCGCATGGCCTACCCTAGCACACTCAAGTTGTGCTGCCGAGGCCTCAAAGCGTATGGGCGACAAACCACCGACCAAGCCACCAAGCAATTACCTCCTGAAATATTTTGCGACCCTTTCCACAGAAACGCTCGCCACTTCTTATCAATTTTTTTGATTACCGACCGCGGAGGGTCAAGGGCCATGAAATTATAAACCGCCATGGTAGATAGCACTGCCTTAGCTAGAATCAAGCGCCCTCCTTGCGACAGCAAACAAGCCTGCCATGCTTGCAGGCGGTTAGCGACCTTATCCACGAGAGGTTGAAAATCCACTCTAGATGGCTTCCGTAACGAAAGCGGTAAACCAAGATATTTACACGGGAAAGAAGCAATGTTACACTGTAACCTGTCGGTGATGAGCTGGTTCTGCTGATCATTGCATCTGATTGGAGAGAAAGAGCTCTTGTTCATGTTGGTACGTAGACCAGAAGCCTCACCAAAGAGGTGGAGAATTTCCTTGATGGTTAGAAGATCTTCACTCACCGGCGTTAAGAACACGATCGCATCATCCGCATACAACGAGAGACGATGAGGCAGACCTCGACGGCCTCCAATCGGATGAAGAAGAGCCTCTTTTTGTGCCGTGAGGATCAGGTTGTTGTGCGCGTCCATCGCAATGATGAACAACATTGGAGATAACGGATCTTCTTGACGCAAACCACGACTATGCCAAACCGGCCTTCCAGGCTGTCCATTAACCATAATTCTGGTGGAGGAAGACAGAAACATAATGCTGAGCCAAGAACACCACTATGTGCCAAAACCTTTGTGTTGAAGAATTTCCAACAAAAAAGGCCAAGACATAGAATCGAAAGCTTGAGCAATGTCTAGTTTGAACAGAAAGGTTGATTGCTTCTTTTGATGAAGCAAGCGGGCTGAATGCCTGACCAAGAAGAAATTATCTTGAATAGAATGAGCCTTGGTGAAAGCAGACTGGTTGGGAGCCACTAACTTTGGAAGTTCCGGAGAAAGCCTTCGAGCAAGGACTTTAGATAATATCTTGGCAAAGCTGTGAAGGAGGCTTATAGGCTGGTAGTCTTGCGCTTCCTGTGGTGCTTGCTTCTTGGGCAAAAGAGTTAACAATGCTTTGTTGAGCATGTGGAAGCTCTTTCCAGCTAGGCGACCAACAGCATGGAATGCCGCCATTAACCCCCAGAGCCTTCTCAGCGGGCATGCACTTGATCGCTTCCCAAACCTCATCCTCCGTGAAATCAAAATCTAAAGTCCTTAAATCATGAGAAGTCATATCAAGATAGCTTAAGTCCAAAGAATGAGCTCGCTCGATCGGTTTCCCCAATTTATTTACAAAATAGTCATAGAAGGTCTCCTCGAGCTCTGCCTGAGAGTGCACCCAAGAATTAGCGACCTTTAGACTTGAGATGAAATTGTGCCGCCTACTCTGATTTGCATGCAGATGGAAGTAGCGAGTGTTTGCATCCCTGTCGTGTAACAACCTGATCCGCGACCTTTGACGCGTGATTGTTCGTTCAAAAGAGCATAGGCCTAGCAACTTCTTCTTGGCGCCATTACGAACCAACGTTCCCAAGAAGAGAGTTGCCGATTTTCCTCCGCCACATCCAACCGACCGACCAGCTCTTTATACAACCCAATCGCGGCGAACACTTCCGCATTCACACCGACTCGGATCTATAAAGCGCCACGATCTTTGTGAGAAGATGATGGAAACACCGCAGTGGGTCTAGCAACCAGTCTTCGCATTTTCCAAGCCGCGGTGACCGTGTCCTCGAACCAACCATTCTCGTCCAAAACGTCTCAAAACGGAAACGTTTCTTGGGTACTGGCAGACCAGATGTGGAGAACAACAGAGGACAATGGTCTGAGGCTCTGGAAGGTAGTGCCCGAAGAAAACAGTCCGGATACTGCAGATCCCAATCCAACGAAAGAAAAACTCGATCAATGCGCTCCAACATGGGTCTCTCCCTCGCACTTGTCCATGTGAACGATCTACTGTTGAGATGGACTTCCTTGAGTTCCAAGTCATCAACCACACGACGGAAACTGCCCATTCGTCGTCTGTTTAAATGAACATTGTTCTTATCACTAGCTTGTAGGATGAGATTGAAGTCTCCAAGGATAACCCAAGGGCCTTGCCTGGAGCCATAGATGTCACGGAGCTCTTGCAAAAGCATGTTTGTAAATGTCTTGAAGGGCCATACATAGCAGTGAGCCGGAGAGGTAGCTGCCAGGTAAGGACATCTCTTTTTTTTGCGAATCACCCAATACAATACATAGATGCCCACACACACGCACACCACCACACGCACGCACTCACACACACGACACCTACGGAAGACTGGACGAGCGGAGCTTGATGAAGAAATGACGGGTACGTCAACGGGTAAGGACATCTCGACTGTAATAGAATGCACTCTTACATCGTGCGCATTACAGGAAACTTTACTAGAGTTCCAAGCAAGAAGTATACCCCCTCTAGATTGGGACGACGGCAAGTAACAGAACCTATCAAACGAGGCCCCAAGAGTTTCTTTTACAAGAAGCAAGTCGATTACATTTAACTTAGTTTCTTGGATACAAGCGACCGAGGCCCGTGAGGCTACCACCGTTTCTCTAACAACATTTCTCTTGGCTCTCAAGTTTAATCCCCGAACATTCCAACTGAGGAAGTTAACGTTCCAAGCATCCATAAAGTGCACAAGCGACCAAACAACCTGAGTACGCAATCTCAGATGGCAACGAGAGGTGTAGAGGCCTCGGCAGCCTCTGCATTGCTGTCAAGTCCAAGAGGAAAAGTCTCTGGGGCAGTTATCCCAAACAAAGCTACCAACACTGCTATGTGCTCTTTCGCAAGCGGCTTGTCAAATAGCTTTATGAAGTTGTTTAACGCGTCTTGATTGTCCACGCTATTTCCCATTTTGAGACCCAACCGACCAGCCAGCAGAAGCTGCACCTACCGTTGTGCTAGAACAAATTTGAGGCACGAAGCCGCTAATCTTTTGCTACGACGCGGGGTCGCAGAAGTCGGCTGAACGATTGGGACGCGCTGCACATCAGGCACTGGTAAAATCGGAGCCTTCAACTTGCATTTAGCCCGACGAGAGAAGGTTTGCAACTTGGACTCGCCGACCGACCGATGGCCAGAGGGGATGGACGTGTCATCGAGCTCCAGGCCAGCAGAGGCAAACGATGCACTGAGGTCTACAGCCGTTGCAGCTGCTGAGTCACCAACATCTAGTACATCGCCGGTTGCAGCGATGGTGAGAACACCGATGTGGCCTCCGAAACACCGCCGTCTACAGCCGATATGGCCGCCGAGGCAATGATGTCTTGAGCAGCGCAGGAAAGCGGCAGAGTTGAGAACATCGACGTCATGGATATCAGCTGTGGCCGCTAAAACACCGACGTCATGGACAGCACCGGATGCAGCAGCGATGAGAATAGCATCCAACGAATGCTCACGCAACAGAGGGACCGAGGACGTATTGACGTCACGAATGCCCATGCTGGAGATGGCGGAAGTCCTGAGCGGCGTCAGCCCATCTTGGCCCAACGGGTACTCGCAAGCTACCAAGCTCGGTGAGAGGGTGCTTAATTCTGGAACGCCAAGAGGTTGGCTCAGAGACACCTCCGAAGGACCAAAAGGAGGTGCTAAAAAACCTTGAGACCTACCAACGGGAGGCTCATTGGATGGAGAGATTGCAGGTTGAACTACTGACCCTTACAAAGGTCCCATCACGGGCAGTGCAGCACTGACGGGACTGAACGGACAAGCGGCCACATTTAAACCGAGCTTTCTCTCTCGCGTCACAAACTGCACCTACGCAGCACCCAAAAATGGCAAGTAGCAGCTAGGTTTGAAACCCTTCGAGCTTTTCTTGCTATCAGACGTTGCTAGGCCACTCCTCATGACCCCTTTGCAGCGCAAAGCGTGGGCCGAGGCCTCTGAGCCCCTGTCAGCGAAGGGACCCACAACGAACAATGGTGGAAGCCTCAGGAAGGTGCATGCAATCCCCCTCGCCTCCCACGACCGGTGCCACCTCCTTCCCGACCTCCGACGAGTTGAAAGGATCCATCGACAGCCCTTGTCTTCGTGATGAACGAATGGCGACGAGGCCCCGATTCACCAGAGTCAGAATCAGGGAGCCCGCTGTGGGGATCCCAGATTATTTCCGTAAGACCGAGACTAAGCATGGTCTTAAGGACATAACTCTGGATGTCCGGTAAATGGATTCCAACTTAACTCAACCTAAATGAGAGGCTTGACTGAAAACTAGAGCCCCGACGATCATGCGCGCCGCTCCTCTGCGAGCACTACATGATTGTCGGTTCTCCAACAAGTCAAGCACTACACTTAGTGGGTTAAATAGAAAGCCATGATCAGCGAGTATGACTTATATTGGCTCCCAAGATCAGCGACCAATATAACTATACTCTCATTCAACGTTGATCGCATCCATACAACATTCTTACATAAATAGTACAAAAGGCATACAACATAGTTTCAAGTTTACAACTAATACAAGTGGCCAACCGGCCAAATTCGAATAAGAGTATTAAGTAACAGCGGAAACAAGTAAATAAACCAAAATGCCAGCAGTGGTATGCCCCATAACCCATCGGCAACCGACTGGGAGTTAAAAGACAGCATACTACTCATCAGTGTCGCCTAAATTGACACCGACGAGCTCAATGGTCTCAATATCTTCCTCACTGTAAAAGCCAGCAAACATCGGCTGAGTACCAAAGTACTCATAAGTCTTACACAAATAAAAATAATTATGCATAAGGTCATTCAAAGGGAAGAGCTCATATTGGCTTAGTTTTCGAAAGAGGCGCAACAACTTGAACAACCTACACATACTAGTTTTCAAGTGCCATTTACTGAATCAGATTTGAAGTAGAAGTAAAGCATGTGAACAAGTGATAAATTCCATAATAAATAAATCATACTAAAAACAAAGTGGCGGTCCACTTTGATACAACAACAAGCATGAACATCCCATTCATGTCGATACCAAGTTATAACCATAATTTTAATTCCAAGTCTAACAATAGTAACTCCGAACTCAAGCGGTTGTCCATAACCGTGGACACGGCTATTCGAATAGATTTATACCTGCAGGGTGTACTACTTTACCCACACGACTTGATTAGCCCGTAAGCCTCCGGATGCCTCCGAATATAGCATACTTCCTATAGTATGCGGTAGAGATAAATCAAGATACGATCGTTTTTAGCAAGGAGATCCCATTGAGCTAAGTCCCTCAACCCATGGCTCTAGGAAACACAAGGCGTTAACGCCTCCATCCTATATATCTAGGAAACACAAGGCGTTAACGCCCCATCCTATCGGCCCAAAGGAACACGGGATTTCACGGTCCCATGCCCTTACAATTTCACCACCATGGGACTCAACATAATAAAACATTCCCCCTACTTAACCATACGGCACCCATATACGCGTGTGGTAGCACGAATGTACTTGAATCAACGACGTTACCAAAGTTCGGTCCTTAATTGTCGGACAAGTCTACCACTTACCCAAAGCTCGTGCACAAAGCACCATCACTAACCAACACTTGTCCGACCAAAAGCTCATTTAAAATGACAAAATTTATCTCATAAAACAGATACAAGGATCTAAAACAAAAGTATAAAGTGAGAGTTGTGTTTATCCCATAATTGTCGGGTTATTCCGACAATCAAACTCTTAGTTCTAGACTTGCATGGCTAAGCGGACTCGAACAATATAGATTCATACATCCTATCTTAAGTATTTCATGCAGGAATAATTCATGGATAGCCACAATGACAAGATAATAGGATGTGTCTAACTACCCATCACAAAAATAGCGACATTATAGAACTACCATGCAAGCAATTATCATTGCATCTACCTAACAAAATTGGAATCAAATATGATGCGAAAAGAAAGTTCAAAGGATGCTTGCCTTACTGGGAGTTCACTTGCTCACTCTCGATTCGTACTCTCTTACTTCCGGCAACTCGGAATCTATAGAAAAGCGATATCGAATAAACATCGAGAAAAGTTGAAACATTCAAAGTGCTAAAAATTCATGAATTTTCTACAGTAGCTATATAATGATTTTATATGAATTTAGGTGAAAGAATTATTTCATTTGGAGTTAATATGTGAAAGTTATAGCAATTTGAAAATCAGTTTTTAGAAAATCTTTGAAAATCAATGTTACATTCTTGTTCACGAATTTAATTATTTCGTGAAAATTTGCAGAATTCTAGTGGATATAAAAACTACATGGTTAAATATAGAATAATATTTTATGGACAACCCAATTGGATTCATCCCATTTGGAGTTCATATGAATTTTCTAAGAATTTTCAAAGTTAATTCAATTTCTAGTGTAAAAATAATTCTTTTCTGTATTTTAAATGGAATTAAATCCTTTTTATACACGGGCTGCCCTAGCCTTTGTCAATGACAGATAGAGCCCTTGTATTTTATTTTATTTTCCATTTATTTTCTAAAGGAAAACATCTACCGACAATCTAATCTTCTCATAAGCATATACGTACTTAACCGATTCTCCGGTGTCGAATCCAAACACATGCATAACACTCCCCAATCATATTCTCATATCTTGATCTAAATCCGTACTAACCTCCACTAAGACATTATCAAGGTAGTTAATCCATCGAGTGATGCCCGAACTCACGATCTTCCAAATATACAACCTATCCGATAATTACGAAATCCACCGACTCATGGGCATATGACCATGATTGAATCCATCGATTATTCTCCGATATACTATTTAAGCTAATGCTAACTATCTAGCTCTACTAGTCTCGCCTCGGCAAATCACAATCACATACACTCAATTTTCCACGATCAAGGTTTAATTGACAAACCGATACCTAATGATCTTTACAATTTAAGAACACATCCAACATCTAATTGGTCACTAATCGATCAACTTATATCCATACCACCAAACTTAGTTGTGAACGACCTCTACCAATCCAATTATATATGTGCCTCTACGATCAACTAATAATCATTTATCCACTAACTCAAATGAGGTACAAATCTATCAACTTCGGCACATACGACTTATCTATTAATCACATGGCAATCCAAATATTTATCGAAATCAAATAATCCATTCCTATCTTCTCCCAATTCTAGCATGTACAACTCACATAGATATTACTTAAGGCATCCGACCAATTTGCTCACGATTAAATAAATCGTCGATTCTACATCCATATTTCCTTAAATATCATCTCATGAGCTATCCATCAAGTAATAATTTATAAAATCCTTATGCATCCTATCTCCTAAAATTACTAATCCAATATGAGAAGAAACCTTCAATTAATTTATCCTCCAAAGATCACCACAATTTTCATGCGACTCCAAATTAATATCATCGATCCACTACTCTAATAATACTTAATGTAGCATCCACCAATCAACAATATACATAATCCGCTATGACGATAAAATTATTAGTAATCTACCAACATACATCACAAGAACACGTCTACGCATAAATAAGACAGCACCGGAGAATTATATATGTCTTAAGCTACCAAATCATTTTCATAATTAAACATACATAAATAGATGTGATGCCATGCTCATGCCTAAAACACAACATGCACGACTAAAAATGTAACTCGATAACATAAATAATCACTAAGAATTTTACATAGCGCTAGGTGTGCCAATCGTCACGGACGTCGTCTTCTCGGAGCTCGTCCGCGTCCACCGTAGTCATCGCCATTACCGCGTCTACTCGTTCTCTCGCCCGCCGTAGTCGTCGCCGAGCTCGTCCGCGTCCGCGTCCCGCACCGCATCGGCGCCGTCACTCTCGGCCACACCCACAGAGCCGCCTTGCCGACGCCGCGCTCAAGCTCCGGCCATCGCGCCGCCATGCGCTGAGCCAAGGATCGGCACCTCTGCGCCACGCGCTGGGCGCCGGCCTCCTTGACCGCGCCTTCGCCTGCTGCCCGTGTCGCCCGGGCTGGGCCGCGCCACTGCAGTGCCTTGCCATGCCGACTCCTCCATGCCGCCATTTTTTTGTTGCCATTTCGGTTGGACTTGAAACACTCAACTCCTAATTCACTCCGCACATAAGTATTTGTGATACACACACATAGGAGTGGACGAACTCACACCATCCAACTCAATGGTTCCATTCACGAGAGCACCTCACAATGCACTTAATTGCTAACTGCTAACAAACTACCACTATCCTACCATGCATGAGCCAAACTCATGCACACCCTAACAAACCGCTGGAGGCTCCTTCCAAGCAACGAGCACACACGCACGTGGTTCTCATCATCCACTTCTCATGCCACTCGCCTAACTAATACACACGCACACAGCGACATGCAAATACATGCTAAGTCTATTACTACAACTACAAGGACTAACTCCCTGACCCTGAGTGAAAGCACGTTGCATTGCACATGCAACTAACTCCTAATGCCAATTAACTCTATCCTATCACCATTGGTGCACAGCTAACACATACATGCACACACATACATACTTTACTTAGACTTAAGGATACAACATGACAAGATTATTTCCAACAGGACCACCGAGAGAGCTTCTACTGCTTCCTCCTCGTGGCTGCAAGTTCGCCACCCCGCAGCACCCGGCTCGGCCACTACTGCGGCTAGGACAACTGCTCCTCGACGCCATCGACGCTCGGCTCGGCCGTCGCCAAGCCGTCGAGCTGACGTTGCCTCCTCGGTCATCTTCTCCGCACCGGCCGTTGGGACACCGGCGCGCCACAGCCTTGCCGGCGCCGGTACTAGCAGCCCGCGCCGCCTGGGCTTGTCACAACGACTGCCGCCTGGCCGTGCTCACCAAGGCACCACGCTTCCTTGGCTGCTGCTCCATTGACATGGTGCCGCCAACTCGCCGATGCCGCCTTCTCCACGCTACTGGGCTGCTCGGCTGCATGCATGCTGCATGCCACCGGCTGCCTGGAGCAGCACTAGCTGCTGCTCATGCCGCTGCTACTCCTGCAAACCACTGCTTAATCTCCTCTTCTTCTTGCACAAGGCTCAAACAAACTTGCATGTGAAAACTAATCGCAGATTTGGAAAGCTCTTGAGATGAGGAACGCTACCATATAACATGCATTGGCTGGTTTGTGGTTCTTGAAAGGGATTGGAAGGGGAGAAGGTGGAGAAATGTACATGTACAAGAGTTCTGTTCAAGAGGAGAGAGAGCTGCACGGCTGGAATTTCTAAATGGGGGATGTGTGGTGTGGGTGCTGGCTCGGTTGGGGTGAGAGAAAGAAACGAAATGGGAAGTAGGTTGTGACTTTGGCTAGCTCTGCTTTGGGCCATTGGTTCGGCTGGGGGGTTGCTTGTTGGAGGTGCTGTAGTGTCAGATACTCAAAAAAATGGAAGATGGCAGGGAGTGCTTTGGTTGGGAATAAAGAAATGGATGGGGAGGTGTGAAATGGCAGTGTCCATTCGGATGGGAGAGAAAAAAAAACGATAATGAAATAAATCACAGTACATTTTTTTCTCTCTTTTCTCCAACTTGCTCAAACGATCTCGTATGTGCGAACTAACGCTAAAATGAAATGCTTACGAGACAACAGATGCAACGGTATAACATGCGTTATCAGATTCTTGACTTTTGGTAGTGATTGCGAGGAGAAGTTGGGAAAAAGAATGAATATCAGGCGTTTAGTCTACGGTCGATCGGACTAAAAAGAGCAGCGATACTAATTCATGCGTCATGATTTTTGAACTACATGCCAAAACAATATATGAATAAAATTAAATTTTAACTACAGTCTTTCAACCACTGCGATTAATTATGTTTTTTTATTATTATTATCATTATTATTACTATTATGCAACTTCTTGAACAACTCGCTTCGATTTTAGAAGCAACATTTGAATTAACATGAAAAAAAATATTTAAAACAATGCCAAATATTTATTAGATCGCCTACTTAAATATTAACATCCTGATTCTGAAAATCAGGATGTTACACCATAAAGCCGGAGTCATCACTCGATGGCTGACATATATTATCTAGATCTCATGTGGCACAACAAGTTGATTATTAGTCATGCATCGAGTTCAAATCAGATTATCTTTTCTCAGCAAGTGCGACGGTGGTGGGTGAAGGAAGTAATGTCGGCACAGCAATTGGGCAACCAGATGTTGGTTCTCCTCATCTGCTAGCCAAACTGAAAGAAACTCAGCCTTCTGTTTGGGTACAAAAAGCGAGGCTTGCCGCTTCTATTCAAGGAACGCAGTTGAAGGTTTCTGGTAGTTGGGGGTTGTCGACTCATAATCAAGGCAACAACAAGGTTGATTTCAATGGGCTGGGTGGTTGGCGCAAGGTAATGCCGCACTACTGGTGGCGCTCTCGGCATGGGGCAGAGCCTTCGCAATCAATTCGCCGCATTGAAGCCTTCACCAACTGGGCAAAGGGGCAATCCGGATTTATTCCTTCCCGTTCAGACAACTGCTTCAGGTGTCTGGCAAAAACCACAAGAGAGGGCAATGCAAGTTCCTGATTCGCTGCCTTAGGTGTAGAAAAAATGGTCATATAGCTCGTCACTGTCCAAAAAACCAAACCATTACCATCGTCTTCGCAACCCGCAGCCTCAAGCACCACCCTCCCACTGTCCTCCACCGAAATAGCAAGCAGTCAAAGAGTCCTGTGGTTCATCGCAGCGCACCATGGAGGATTGCCCAGCTGCTCAGGCCATCAACAGGCTGGCCGAGGGTTTCTGCACCCACATCATCACCCAGGAGATGGAGGATGAGCTCCTACGCCTTCGAGACACGGCGGTCATCGCCTCAGTCGTGGGAGCCCGCGAAAACCGCCACCAAGCCTGGTGGCGAGAGCCATTCATGTGCAGCTCCACATCCCGTTGAGAGACATTCATGTCTCACGCTGTCTTCCAGAAGATTTTCTCATTGAGTTTGATACTCAACGTCAGCATGACGCTGCTCTAGAGACAGGCAGGTGCTCAATCGATGGCTATCAGTTTCAGTTTCAGTTTCAGCAGTGGGACTACAAGGCAGACTCCCATCGCAACATTTGGAGTACCGCGCCCTCCTCTTCTTGGAGGGCATCCCGCTCTTTGCCTGGCGATCCTTAGTGGCTGAGCGTGTGGCGGGAGGAATTGCCAGTTTGACAGGAATGAGCTCTCTCGTGAAAGGGCGGAGAGCCACCATTTGGGTTGTGTGGGTGTGGGTTCGTGACCTGATGCTATTTCGAAGAGCACTCACCTCATGCTCCTTGACCCCCAGCGGAACCCGTCCTTGAGACGGACCAATTCCCTTCCACGGGTGTCTCAAGAGAGGGCCATAGATACCACATGCTCGTGCACCTAAGCGTCCTTGAGGACTACTCACTGCATGCCTGCACCTACTGGCGGCCAGAACCAGAGCGAGAATCCGGGTGATCCTGAGGAAGAGTTTCCCAAGCGAGAACATTTCTTCTAGACGGTGGGGGTCCCTGATGGAGTGGAGTTGCAGCCAAGGAGGTTGCCAGCTAATGTCCACTCGCGGTTGGGCCCTAGGCACGATGACGACGACAGAAATGACCGCGATTGTGCGCTCGGCTGGGGCCAGGGTTGGTCCACGGCTCGTGGGGGATCCTTTCGCCAGGATCCCCAAGGCCAGCGTAGGTCATGCTCTCCCTTTGGTCGTTACAGGCGTTGTGTCAACCTGGACGCTTAGGGCGGTCGACGCGACTGGATACGCACAAGATCGCCGCCACAAAGGTATCACCTCCACGACAACAAGAACAAGGCCACCCCAGAACCGTGTAAAACTCCTTTGGGGGTTGGGTGATGCAGCAAGACCCTGATGAGCATGACGGCATCGTGGAGACACTCGGCGGCCTGTGCTAGAAGTGGAAGTCAAGATGCCTGCCCCTGTTCAGGTGGCACCAAATCTTCGTGAAGATCCCATGCTGGTAGAAGCCACCTTGGGGTGGAGTCCGTCCAGGGACGTTGGGATGGAGAGGCACCACTGGTCTCCGAACCTCCTATGCCCCAGCTAGCTGAAACGCAGCGCGAGGTCCATCTGGAGCTTCCACTAGCTGAACCACAGTAAGAGGACCTCAATGCCGCAGGGTATTGGAGGTCAATGTGACCGAGCCTCAGTTGCCCCTGCTGCTTGCAGACATTACATGTCCCCGCTCATCCTCAGTTCTTGGCTTGCCAGTGGCGACCTTCTCCGACTCCCTGGAGCCTCCCTTAGTTCGTCGTAGTGGCTGCCTCGCAGCAAAAAGAATGGCAGCTCTGAGGTGGGTGGAGCGCAAAGGCCTCTCTCTTGTCAGGCCTCGAGCTCGCCGGAGAGGATGAACACACACGCGAACACGAAGTGGACACAGATGATTTTGTGCTGCTAGGAAGTGGCAGCGTTTTCTGTTATCTTTCACTTGATTAAATACAGAAAATACAAGGCAAAGCGCCCGGCCATTTGCCGCACGTCGCGTGATTAGCGCGTCCATCCCCACGCCCACGACGTTGCTCACGGCTGAGAGCCCAGGTCCGTGGCGAGCTATTCTCGGCCACGACCTCTACCGCGCGCACGGCGAACCACACACCTGGTGCTCATGCGCGCATGCAAAGACCCTAACAGAAGCATGCAGCTAACTAACCATGCACCTAACTAACTAATGTATGCGCAAGGATTACTAACAAATTCTCCTCCTAAGCCTTGCGCACACTTTGAACGTCGATGACGCCGATCTTGGAACGAAGCTCACAGAAGCGATCTCGTCCCAAAGCCTTCGTCAGAATGTCTGCCAGCTCTTCAACCGTCCCGACGGACTCAAGTGTCACCCTGTTCTCATCGATGCATTCTCGTATATAATGATACCTTACGTCTATGTGTTTGCTGCGATCATGAAAAACTGGGTTCTTACTCAGTTGGATGGCAGACTCGCTGTCGATCTTCAGTGTGAAGGCCCTGCTCTTCTCTCCTTTAAACTCAGCAAGGAGCCGGGCCAGCCAGACACCCTGGCAGGCTGCTGTAGTGGCGGCGATGTACTCGGCTTCGCAGGAAGATAAGGCCACCACTTTTTGCTTCTGAGACTGATGCTGGAGCCGAGGAAGAAGAGAACTCCAGTGGTGCTCTTCCTTGTATCAATGTCACCGGCCAGATCGCTGTCGCTGTAGACGGTGAGTTGAGCCTCCTTCTTCCGCTGGTAATGACAGCCGTAGTGCAAAGTTCCAGCAATGTACCTCAGCACCCTCTTCACGGCCACCATGTGCTCTGTAGTCGGGTTCTCCATGAACCGACTGATATACCCCACCGAGAATGCCAAGTCCGGTCTTGAATTCACCAGGTACCGGAGAGAGCCCACAATGCTCCTGTACTTCGTAGCATCAACCGGAGAAGTTGAACTGGACTTACTGAGTTTTAGCCGAGACTCCATGGGGGTATTGCATGGGTTGCACCCAGTCAGTCCGGCACCTTCGAGTATCTTCGCAGCATAGGCACTCTGACAGACTGTGATGCCGCTCCCCATCTGCGTCACCTCCAGCCCGAGGTAGTAGTGTAGAAGCCCGAGATCGCTCATCTTGAATGTTGCCTTCATCTCCTCCTTGAAGGTGCTGATGTCGCGTGGATTCCCTCCGGTGATCACCAGGTCGTCCACATAGACTGTTGATTTGTGATCCAAATTCTATACATCAATTAGGCCAGCTTCGGAGCGGAGCGTGCGAGCCCGTCGCGGAGGCTTAGGGCGGGCGGGCGGAGTCTGGCGGCAAACCCGATGCACCCGGGGCGCTGGGAGTGCGGCGAAGCCCCGCGGTATGGATCCTAGTCGAATTAGGGTTTCCCGATATATATATTTCTGTAAGCGCTGTTTGGGATATCGAATCGAGTTGTAAATCCCAGCGTTGTAACCTCACCCGATATAGTGAAGATTGTTCTTGGTGGCGCGTGGTTTCCCTCTCGCATTGAGAGGGTTTTCCACGTTAAATCTCGTGTCTCTCTGCGATTGATCTTGTTTACCAAATCGTTCCTCCGCCGTCGCGTATAACATAGGCGCCACGATGGCGGCATGCGCCCCACCGCGAGGTGACGGCATGCTCCGGCGTGCTCGCGGAACCGAGCTTGATCGGGGACTCATCGAGCTTGGGTACCATGCTCGCGGGGCTTGCGAAGTCCATAAAGCCTTGATCGGTGGAGCACCTTCGCTTCTTGTCCTTTCATCACGAACCCGGCGTGCTCGGCGTAGACATCTTCGGGAGCTCTCCGTTCGAAGCGGACTTGGCGTCCATATGGTGGACTGCCCACCCTTTGCTTGCGGCGAGTGCCAGCAGCGGCCTCACGGACTCGAGCGCGCCACGGGGCAAATCGCCGTCGAAGTCGATTCCTGGCGGGGGCGTACCCCTTGGCGACGAGCGGGCTTTGAGCTTGGTGATGAGCCCAGCTTCATCGCGCTTGATCTTGTAGACCCGCTTGAGGCGATCGGTCGCACTCCGTGGTGGATCGCGAGCCTCAAGTATCATTCTCCTCAATGGAGTGAACTCGCCGAGCATGGCATGGCGCCGGCTTGCGTGCTCGAGCCTCTGGAATGACACCGGCTCGGCCCGCTGCTTCGCGACAAGCGCTCCTCCAGCTCCGTCTGGCGAGACCGGTGGTGTGGCGGCCCTAATGCGTTATCGATGTCGCGATGCCGGAGTGGGCGTTGTCGTCGTGGTCGCGTCCGGTGGCTTTGTGGCGCGGCGCAGACGGCGACGACGAACTTCGATTGGAGCACGGTGTCACGGGCCAGCGGCGTGCACGGCACCGCGTTCCCAACATCAGTCTTGGCGGCGTAGGTGAGGCGATGGTGCTGGCGATGTGCGCGTGTGTAGGCGTGGTGGTGGTGGTGATCACGTCGGCGCCCCCAAGCTGGCTCCTCAACGATGAAGTCCTCGCGTCGCCGTCGTGGTCGTGAACCATGTCCACTCGCGCCTCGTCGAAGATAATGTCGTGGCGACATGGGCGCGCGTGTCGTAGGATCGTGAGCGCGATGCGCCGCCGGAGCACTGGTTCATAGCCGGCGAAGATGGTGCGCTGCTCCTGTCATCTAGCTTCTTGATTTTGGCGTTGTCACCTTCATGTGTGCGATCGCGGCGAGCGTCTTGCAGTCTTTGAGCGCGAGCGTTGCGGTCGAGCTCATAGGGGTCTTGCCACCACGCTCTTGGGCGAGCGATTGAGCGAGTAGGCGGCGTGGTGACGCCTCACCCGAGTCGCGAGAGCCCCGCGCTTGAGCATGCTCCGCGCGTCACAGCCACGATGCGGTTGCGGCGCTCGACCACGCCGTTCTGAGGAGTAGAGCGCCGTCGATTCGCGGCGAAGCCTAGCTCGCGCGATACTTCTCGAAGTCTTCGCGAAATTCTCCTCCTCGGTCGTGCGGAGTGCGCGAACCAGCTTGCCCGACTTGCGTTCGCGGCCGCTGGATCGCTGATCACCGCGCGCGCGTCGCTTCTTTGAGTAGCGATGGCGACCACATGTACAGTGAGTAGTCATCGACTAGAAGGAGGAAGTAGCGGTTACCGGCTGGGCGTAGGTGGCGAGATAGGCCCACAAGGTCCCGTGCAGGCGGTTGCGGCACCTCGATTGAACGCCGAGCGCATCTTTGCGGAGCGGCGTCCGCGGTGCTGCCGGCGAGGCGCGCGTCGTGAGCTTGGTCTCGTGGTCCGCGAGAGGCATGCGCGGGCGAGCCCTCGCGCCCCATCTTCTGAGTGCGCCCGAAGTTGACATGCCCGAATCGAGTATGCGAGCCACGCGTCCTCCTTGGCGTCGCGACCAAGCTGCACGGTGTGCGATGTCGACATTGAGCACGTAGAGCGGCTTGGGCTCCGGTGGATCTTGGCGAGTAGGCGGCGCTCCCGTCGCGGATCGCATCCTCCTCCCTCCACGAGCACACGGAACCCCACCTCGTCGAGCTGCGATATTGATGATGTTCGTGGTCGGCGGGGATGAAATGCTGCGTTGGCGGTGCGGTGCTCGCCGTTCTTGCGGCGAACGAGGATGGTGCGCGGCTGCGATCTTGGCGGCGGAGTAAATCGCGAAACAGACCGTGCCCACAATGCGGTGTCGAGTCGGAGAAGCGCGCGAATCCGTCATGTGTTACGTAGCGCCGGTGTCGGGACCAGCGCCGGATCCGGTCTTCGGCTGCGTCGGCGGCGCGCCGCCGCCTCCACGAGCTCGGTAGGCGCGGCGTGGTGGCGGCGGTGGCGGCCGAGTGGCGATCGGCGGCACCTGAGAGGAAGGAGATCGGATGTGTGACGTAACCTCCTCCACGGCCCCGTGGGCAAACATGAGTGTGGGCTCGTCGTCTTGGGCTGCATGAGCCTGCTCCTCCTTCTTCTTGCTGCGGCAGTCTTTGGCCCAATGGCCTTTCTTCCCGCAGTTCTTGCACACGTCGTCCGGACTGGCCCGACTCGTCCCTGAGCTGTTGCCACGCCCGCGCTGCTTCCCGCGTCCCTTTCCGCGGCCACCGAAGTGGGAGCCGCCGCGGGCGGACTCTTGGTCCCGCTTCTTGTAACGCTCCAGCCACTGCTCCTCCGTGAGCAGCAGCTTGCCAGTGACGGTCTACGCCGGCGTCGGTTCGTCGTCGGTCGCCGCCTTGAGCCTGCCGGTGACCTCCTCGATGGAGAGCGTGTCGATGTCGAGGAGCGTCTCGATGGAGACGACGAGCTGCTTGTACCTCGGTCGGCGGCGCGGAGGTACTTGGCGACCACCTTGGTTCGGCTCTGGGGTCTCGAGATCGCCACCGCGCGCGAGTTCGGCGGATGTAGCGCGAAGTCCTCGATCGACTCGCCGTCGCGGAACGCGATTTGCTCGTACTCGGCGCGCAGGCTCTGTGACGTTGACTTCCGCACCCAATCGTCGCCGATCCGCATCGTCCTGATCGCCTCCCATGCCTCCTTGGCGGCGGCAGTCGCGGTGGGAACCATCTCGGAGGAACGCCGCGCATATCGCCTCTAGCGCAGTGCGGTCGTCGTGGAAGTCGACGTCGACGTGCTCGACGGCGTCCCAGAGGTGGCGAGCCTGCAGCTTGAGCTTCATCAGCAGGGACCATGATTCGTAGTTTGTCTTCGTCAACTGCGGCCAATTCCCCGAGCCGCCGGTCTCCCTGATCACGCGCTCGACGACGACCTCCCGCTGACGGCTTGCGCCCCGGCGTGCGCGACGCGGTGGCGAGCGTCTCAGATGGGGCGGCGGCGAGCGCGATGGTGATCTACCGCCCCTGCCGTTGTCGGACCCGCTAGCACCAGCAGTGTTCGGCGGAGTGCGGCCACGGGACCTCGGTGGCGTGACCATGGCGACGGGAACTCAGCCTGGCTCTGATACCAATTGTCAGGCCTCGAGCTCGCCGGAGAGGATGAACACACACGCGAACACGAAGTGGACACAGATGATTTTGTGCTGCTAGGAAGTGGCAGCGTTTTCTGTTATCTTTCACTTGATTAAATACAGAAAATACAAGGCAAAGCGCCCGGCCATTTGCCGCACGTCGCGTGATTAGCGCGTCCATCCCCACGCCCACGACGTTGCTCACGTACGGCTGAGAGCCCAGGTCCGTGGCGAGCTATTCTCGGCCACGACCTCTACCGCGCGCACGGCGAACCACACACCTGGTGCTCATGCGCGCAGCCATGGGACCCGGTAATTATCTCCATAAGTAGCGAGATTAGACAAGGTCTTAGGGACATAATTTGGGGTCTCGACCGAGATAAATCTTAGGGAATTCTGGTCTCGAATTTAACCCTATCCAAGTGAGAGGCTTGGCGAATACTAGAGCCTCAACGATCATGCGCGCTGCTCCCTTGCGGCGCTACATGATTGTCGATTCTCCTCGATTGAAGCACTACACTCGGTGGGTTAAATGGGACTTCATCAACAACGAGTATGACATATATTGGTTCCCAAGATCAATGACCAATATACTCATACCCTCATCCAACGTTGATTACATCCATACAACGCATACAACAAGGGATGAAAGACATCTTGCATAATAGTTAAGGTCTCGATTTATTACAAGCGGCCGACCGGCCAAATTTAAAGCAGTATCAAGTAGCGGCGAATTAAATAGATAAAGCAAAAGACCAGCGGTGGTATGCCCAACACCCATCGGCAACCGATTGGGGTTAAATGGCAACACACTACTCGTTAGTGTCGCCCAAGTCGACACTAGCGAGATCGTCGTAATCATAACCTTCCTCACTGAAAAGGCCGCAAACATCGGTGAGTACAAGTGTACTCATAAGTCTTACACCAATAAAAATAGTTATGCATAAGGGTCATTCAAAGGATGGCTCATATTGGTTTAGTTTTGCGAAAGAGGCGCAACAATTAACATCCTACACATACTAGTTTTTCATGTGCCCATTTAAAATCAGATTTGAAGTAGAAGTAAAGCATGTAGTAAAGCATTTGATAATGAACAATTGAATCATACAAAGACCAAAGTGGCAGCCCACCTTGATGTACTAAACACATGAACATCCCGTTCATGGCGAATACCAAGTTCAACCACAATTTTTAATTAAAAGTCTAACAATAAGCGACCACAAATTTCAAGCGGTGCGTCCATAACAGTGGACACGGCTATTCGAATAGATTATACCTGCGGTGTACTACTTTACCCACACGACTTGATTAGCCCGTAAGCCTCCGGATGCCTCAGAATATAGCATACTTCCTATGGTATGCCGTAGGGTAAATCAAGATATAGTCATTTTCAGCAAGAAAGCCCTATTGAGCTAAGTCCCCCTTGTGAGATGGTTCTGGCCTAGTACAAGCGTCGGATAGCACTTGCTAGGGGCTCACAAGTTATATTGGAAATCCGATGCAATCAAAGCAGAAGAATTGGTGCTCCCTTGCACACTATAAAGGATTACATCGGCTCCTCAAAGAACATAGGATTTCACGGTCGCTATGCCCTTACACCACCAAGGACTTAACACAATAAAACCCTCCCCTACTTAACCATACGGCTCCCAACCGCGTGTGGCGGCACGAGTGTTGCTTGAGCGATAGGTACCCAAAGTTCGGTCCTCAATTGTCGGACAAGTCCTTCCACTTACCCAATGCTCGTGCACAAAGCACCATCACTAACCAACACTTGTCGGACCAAAACTCATTTAAAAATGACAAAATTTTACTCATAAAACAGCTGCAAAGATCTGAAGTAAAATCATAAAGTAAGGGTTGTGTGTATCCCAAAACCGACGGGTTATTCCGACGATCGAACTACCGTATCTAGACTTGCATGGCTAAGCAATCCTATAACCCATAATTCACGCATCCTATCTTAAGCATAAGGAGTTGGCTTAATTCAAGATTAACCTCAAGCATAGGACATAGCTAAACTACACATCACAAAAATATTGACATAATCAAAATAGCATGCAAGCAATTATCATTGCACTAACTTAACCAAAGCGGGATCAAATATGATGCAAAAGAAAGTTCAAATGATGCTTGCCTTGCTGATACGATGGCTGCTCACTCTCATTAGCGTAAGTGTCGATATCAATATGCTCGGGATCTATATAATTATAACATCAAATAAATACCAAGAAAACAACTCAAGAATAAAAATGCTCAAGAATGCATGATTTTTCTACAGTAGTTAGATCATGATTTTAAAGGATTTTAGGTGAAAGAATTATTTCATTTTGATTTAGCATGTGAAAGTTATAATGGTTTGAATTTGATTTCAACAAGGCGTCATTATGTAATTTAATTCTGAAGTGAATTTTTGTAGAACGATTAAGCGAGTCGTGGATCACATAGATAAATAGGCAATATTATTATAAGTTAGAAACAGTTGAGTTTGTCCTTTTGGGGTTTTATGATTTAGTTATTGATTTTCAAAGTTATCGACCTTTTATAGTATAAAAATTAATGGAGTTAAAGTATATTCTCCCAAAACAGTTTCTGTGACAGAGGTAAGGTGGAGACCATTTTTAGAATTAAGTTCACTGAAAATGAAAATGATCAAAAGTGGTCTCACTTGTTTTTGGAGTTTCAATAATTACTTATGTATTTTTAAAGATTTGATCATTTTTCTATTGTATAAATAATGGTTTTAATGGATTAATCTCCAAATAATACTCTCTGCTACAGAGATAAGTTTGAAACAAATTTTAATATAAGGTTCATTAAAAATGAAAATTTTGAAGTGGTTTCATGTGATTTGGAGGTAGCATGAAATAGTTATGCATTTTAGAAGTCACCACTGTTTTTTGGTGTATAGGTAATCCTTTTTCCAGATTTTCTAAAAGAACTCAGTATTTTCTCACGCACCGCAGCTAGCTAACGCGTGACCGACCGTGGGACCGGGTTTCAAAGTATTGACCCGATCGGTCTTGGTGGTCTTGGCGAAACAAGTCGAAAGCATACTCTCGATGTCGTCTCCTAAACTAGCAAGCGTAACCTTGAGTATGAACTATCCGAATCACGCGTTTTAGTTAGTGAAGCACAAACTAAGATTTACGCGATCGATTAACCTATAGGAGGCCCACATGTCGGGAGGTATTAACCTTTCTAACCCACCGTTAAAGTTTGAACTTCATTAGCTTAACCCAAATGGGTCTTTTGTCGGTTGTGTCAGACAATGAGCAGCGCGAGCCGGCCATTGCCGAACCAGCCGCGGCGAGAAGCGAGTGGCCGTGCGGTGTGCCAAAATGGAAAGGCAATCGAGGACTACCTCTGGTGGGGCTGTTAGCGGCGGAGGTGTTTGTGCCGACGGTGGCCGGAAATGGCGGGTGAGTATTTCGGCGGAAGCATAAAAAGCAAAAACTAGTTCCGCACAATCCTGCATGCAGGTGTCAGAGACCTAAGGCTCTTTGGGGTTACTGAATGCGAAGAGAGCTGGAAAAGCCGGAGGCAGCGGAGTTGGTGGATGACGGCGAGGTCCACGGCGGTCACTACGGTCCACGTGGAGAGTGCATGCAGGGAGGGAGAAAGGCAAGTAGTTCTTGAACATGCTCAAATGCGGTATGGAGATGGTGAGAATGTGAGCAATCGAAGAATGTCCTACCGTGGGGCTGGAGCGAAGAACAAGGTACACGGCCGATAAAGTTAACTTCAAGATTTGGAGTAACTTTGTGGAGTATCGTTGAAATTGACTTAGGAAATACTTCATAAGTGCGGGGGCACTGGTGGCGCACTTAAGCAAGGGTAACACTCACCAAAGTGAAGGGGTCACAAGATCGGTGTCGGGGCACGCTCTGAGACCAGAGGCGAGATGAAGAACGGAGAAGCGCAAGCAAGGACAATCAGCGGAATAAGGCAAAATGGACACGGCGAGGCAATTGCAAGGCTGGGGAACACCATGGCCTTGAGCTTACACGAGAATGGAGCATGCACAACGTCCTCCTCCTCTCGGGTGCGAGGAGAAGTGAGGCAAAGGAGGAGCAGGAGTGGGATTTAAGCCCGGGGATCGACGGATATGGAGCGGCGTCACTGGGGAGCTCCGAGGAGTGGTCGGGAGGCGGTGCATCACGGCGTCACGGGCGCGAGGCGAGCGTGGCGCGGCGTGGCGCTGAGCTCGAGGCTCGCTGCCGAGAAAGAGACGGATCGGCCGGTGGGACCGCCTTGGCGGCGGCCGAAAAGAGTGGGTGTGCACAAGAAAAGTGTTGATCCGGACCGTTGGATCGTGAATGAGCGATCGGATCAAGGTGCCGTTGGAGCCGTCAGAATGTCTACAAGATCGGGACCGTTTAGCTTGGATCGAGCGGTCGCATGAGGGAGTGCGATTAGGCGGTTAAGTCAAGTCGGCTCGCCGGTCGGACTCGAGTGCGAGTCGAGTGCAGTCAAGTCGGTGGAGCGATGCACGTTTGGTGAGATTTAAATTATTCATACTGCTTTGACCGAGGCTTAGAAATAGAAATAAATTTCCAAAATTACGAAATAATTTGTGGAGGTTCCTGGGATGACATAGTTCCCATAAAAATTATAAAACCCTACTGTTCATAATATATTTTGTGATATTTAAATTCAAACTTAATGTATGTCTTTTAAGTTGGTTTGAATTTTCATTTAGTTTAACCTAGTCCCAAAAATTTGGGAAAAATTATATTAATTCATGGTAATTAATGTAGTATTTAAATAAATTGGGTTCAGATGGTGATTCCAACTTTTATCACTGATTTGAATTGAAAAGTGAATTTTGATGTGTAGGTTCACCTCAAATTAGATTTTCCAAGTACAATATATTATGAAATGGTTTGAATTCAATAATGCAGGTTAGTGAAATACAAATTAATCTCATTTAATTAGTTGGGGCTGTGACAAACCTCCCCCTTACAAAAGATCTCGACAGAGATGCGGGTGGAGAAAATTAGAAGATTTTCATTGGAAGTTATAATTCATGTTGTCTTGATTTCCTTCAAAGATAGTCTTGACAAGTTATAATTTGCATTAATATGTTTTACCTTTCCTTTCTTGATCTGAAGGCACTTCATGTAGAGAAGAGTTACGGATATGCCTCTGCATCCGGTCTTCACGTTCCCAAGTTGCTTCGTCTTCCGTGTGGTTGCCCCATTGAACCTTGGCGAACTTGATGTTACGATTCCTAGTCTTACGCTCGGTTTCCTCAAGGATACGAATCGGGCTCTCGATAAGATAGATCGGGTTGCAAGTCGAGTTTATCCAACTCGGTTGCTTCGTTGGGACTCGAAGACATTTCTTGAGTTGGGAGACATGGAAGGCGTCATGCGTGTGCAGGCGATGGTGGCAACTCCAAGCTGATGCCACCGATCCACCTTAGCTAGAATACGGAAAGGTCCAATATAGCGAGTGCTAACTTACCTTTGATTTGGAAGCGCGAACTCCTTTCATAGGAGAGACTTTAAGATATACATGATCGTCCACCGAAACTCAACTCGCGGCGGCGGCGATCGGCATAAGACTTCGGCGTGATTGAGCCATCCTAAGTCGCTCGCGAATGACACGGACTTGTTCTTGACATCTTCCACCAAGGTCGGGCCATAGAATGGCCTCTCCCGCCGGACCAGTTCAAAGGCGTTCTACAAGCTCTCCCATACAGCGCTTGAAGCGACATTTGAATGCTTGATTGGAAACTATTGTTGTAGGAGAATTCCGCAAGCGGTAAACATTTTCCCAACTATCGTGTAGGATAACACACATGCCGGAGAAGGTCTTCCAAAACTTGGTTTACCCTCTCGGTTTGTCCATCCGTTTGCGGGTGATAAGCGGAGCTAAAAGATAGGTGGTCCCCATCGCTTTATGTAAACATTCCCGAAATAGGGCGTGAATTGAGGGCCTCTATCGGAAACTATCACCTTTGGAACACCGTGGAGACAAACAATCCTTGCAATGTAAAGCTCCGCTAACTTGTCCCCACGGTAGATGGTCTTGACGGGAATGAAGTGAGCAACTTTAGTCAAGCGGTCTACAATTACCCATATAGAATCGAATCCGACTTTAGTTCTAGGAAGGCGGTGATAAAATCCATGCCAACTTCTTCCCATTTCCAGCTGGGAATGGGCGGGGATCTAGAGTGCCACCGGCTTCAAATGCTCGACCTTGACTCTTTGACATAGATCGCTTTCGGCCACATCTTGTGCAGCGTGCGCTTCATTCGGCTCCACCACGTTTCTTTTTCAAATCTTGATACATTTTTGTACTCCGGGGTGGATAGAGAATTTGGAGTTATGAGCCTCCTTGAGAATCAATTCTCTCAAGTGGCGATCAAATGGTACCACCATACGGTTTCCAAACCATAGAGTACCTTGTGCATCTTGCCTAAAACATTTTGCCTTGCCTTGTTTTATCGGTTCTAAGATTTGAGCCACTTCGCATCGGTTTTACAGGCTTCCTAATCTGATCCTCAAGTGTGCAAGTCACCACGAGGGCTGCAAGTGAACCTTCTTCAACTATCTCCGGTGTAAGTCTTGCAATGCGGCACATAAGCCTCTGAGAAAAAGGAGTTCCGTCGAGCAGTTGCATTGAGATTTTACGCTCAAGGCGTCGGCCACGACATTAGCCTTCCTGGATGGTAATGGAGTCCCATATCGTAATCTTTAATCAACTCAAGCCATCTTCTTTGTCTCAAGTTCAGGTCGGCTTGGGTGAAAATATATTTAAGGCTCTTATGGTGGTGTAGATCTACTTAGCGATTCACCGTGAGGTAATGTCGCCAAATCTTCAAGGCATGAACTACTGTGCGAGCTCTAGGTCGTGTGTGGGATAATTGGTCTCATGGGGCCTCAATTGCCTTGACGCGTAGGCCACCACTCGGCCGTCTTGCATAAGCACACAAGAGCCCATGGCGAGATGCATCCTGATGATATCAAAGCTCTTGTGAATATGCAGCGAGAACAAGCACGGAGCTTCCGTCGGGCATTCTTCGGGGTTTGAAAGCTTTGCTCACATTCTGCTGTCCACTCGAATTTCTTTTCTTTCTTGAAGTT
Organism: Ampelocalamus luodianensis; assembly: GCA_036346255.1. Classification (NCBI taxonomy): domain Eukaryota; kingdom Viridiplantae; phylum Streptophyta; class Magnoliopsida; order Poales; family Poaceae; genus Ampelocalamus; species Ampelocalamus luodianensis. The sequence goes on along the minus strand of JAYEVH010000339.1, from coordinate 175,577 downwards.
GGGTCATAGGCTTTGCAATTTTGAGAAATTCTTGATGAACCTACGGTAGTACCCATAAGTCCAAGAAAACTACGAATGTCGGTGGCGCTCTTGGGTTGCTTCCATTCAAGGACATCTCGTACCTTACTAGGATCAACAATGACACCACCTTTAGATAGGATATGTCCCAAGAAACTAACCTCTCGAAGCCAAAATTCACATTTCTTTGAATTTGGCGTCACAGTGATAATGGCGAAGCTTTTCTAACACTAGTCTCGGATGTTGCTCATGCTCAAGATCGGACTTAGAGTAGATAAGGATATCGTCAATGAAAACCACTACAAAGCGATCCAAGTATTCCATGAACACCGAATTCATGAGGTTCATGAAATAAGTGGGGCATTGGTCAAACCGAAGGACATGGCCGTGTACTCGTATAAACCGTAACGAGTAGAAAGGCGGTCTTGGAATGTCCTCGGTTCTAACTTTAATCGATGGTAGCCTAATCTCAAGTCAATTTTGGAGAACACACGAGCTCCACTAAGCTGGTCAAATAGGTCATCAATCGCGGGAGCGAATACTTGTTCTTAATGGTGACCTCGTTCAGCGGACGGTAGTCAACACACATCCGTAGACTCTTGTCTTTCTTCTTGACAAAGAGAGCGGGCATCCCCAAGGCGAGGAGCTAGGCTGATGAAACCCTTGTCTTGCAACTCCTTAAGTTGTTCTTTCAATTCAGCTAGCTCATTGGGCGGCATCCGTCTGACCTTTTGAGATGGGCGCGATGCAGGGTGCAAGCTCAATGACAAACTCTACCTCTCGGTCGGGGCATGCAGAAGTTCTTGAGGAACACATCGGGATACTCACTCACTATTGGTACCTCCTCTAGTGTGAGAGAGTACTCGCCTCTAAAGCATATAGCGAGAACTACCCACTAAAGGTGCAAAGGCGACACGGATGCCGTCCTCGCTAGTCAACGAAAATAGACCATTGGGCACAATCAATCTTTCCCTGATTCTTAGATAACCAATCCATCCCTAAGATAACATCGATGCCCACTGAACTTATCACTATTAAGTTTCTTTGAAAAGTTAACATTTTGTATTTCAATTTTTACGTCAAGCGGACTTGATCGGCGTAGAAAACCGACCACAGGGATGGATATGATAAGGTGGGTGTAGTGTATGTATCTTAAATTGGTTAATTTCAGCATACTCGTTTTTAATAAAGGAATGGGATGCTCCAGAATCAAATAGAACCGATGCAGGACATGAATTAACAAGTAATGTACCTAGCACGGCGTCAGTGCGTCGGTCGCCTCCTCTGCAGAGGCGTGGTTGGCGCGACCACGTGCATCTTTGGGGTGGAGTAGGTGCTACTCTCTGTGGGGGTGGCGGTGGCCTCGCTGGAGCTGGGGCTGGAGGTGCTGGAGCAGAGTACGTCCGGGGCATCCCTCGCTGCTTGGCGAGGCACTGCGAAGCATAGTGGCCACAGCGACCACGATGAAAGCAGATGGCGCAGGGCTTGTATGCCCCACGATCTGTGGCCTCGGCCCCATTGTCTTCTTGAGCTGCCGGTGGAGAAGGTCGTGGAGGTGCCACAGGAGACCTCGATGGTGCTGAAGCTGGGGCACGAGGTGCCTGAGGTAGTCCTGGGCGAGGCCTGGGAAAACTGCCACTCGCCACTGCCGTCTGGAAAGCCTTCCTCCTCTTCCTCGACTCATCCACCGTCAAGCTCTCATGCTCCACCACGATCGCCTTGTTGACGGATCTTTGAAAACTCACGAAATCGTGTGCGGCTAAAACAAGCGCAACTCCTCGATAGCCCATGGAAGAACTTTTTCGGCGACGGCGTCTGTCGAGACATCGTCCGAGCATACACGCCAAGTAGTTGAAGTCATGCGGTACTCGGTGGCGGTCCTCCGCCTGTCTCAAAGCAAGGCTGCTGCTGCTTGATAAGCGGCACTCCCTCGTATATGGGCCTCTCGGGCGCGTCCACGAACTCGTCCCAAGTCGGGGCGTGACCAGTGAGCTGCATGGCGGAATAACTATCCCACCACGCGCTCGCGCACCATGGCGGTAGGCGGCAAACAAGACTCTCTCGACTCGGTACAACGGGCAATGTTCGACTTCTTCTCAATGTTGTGTAGCGATCCTCTGCCTCCATCGGGTCCTTGCCGCCCAAAGCGTCGGAGGGTTGGTCGGCTGGAACTCAGCGAGACCTCGGGCCTTCGGTGTGGGCGGCTCCTCGGTCGGGCGGTCTTTGGCGCGGTGTTGCGCCACGATCGCCTCAAGCATCGGGTGCGGTCCATCGGTTGCGCTCAATCATCATCATGAACTCGACCATGGATGGCGGCGGAGGAGCACCTCCTCGGGCGGCCCACCTGCTGGGGCGGCTGCGAGAGGGCTCTCCATGCCCGGATAGGCTCTTGGGATGACGTCACGATCGTAGAAATCGCTCGAGGTGCTAGGCGTGGTGCCCTAGATGGGGATGGGGAGCCTCGCGCGCGCGAGCTCCCGATCGCGTGGTCGGTCTGTCATCTGTATTGGGCAAGGATGGTTAGTAAATTAAGACAAAAGCCATTACTTGGCTTTACATGCACAATCAATATCAAAAGCAAGAAAATTGTAACACCAAATGGAACACCGAACATAAATCGACATAAAACCGAATCGATACAACACAGTACATAGCGCGCATGAACAAGATTACAAGCGAAATAGTAGTTTTGCAAATGAAACATAATAGTTAAACTTCTACTACCTATTACATAAACCTAAGGATACAAGCTCAAACATAGAGCTCCACCCCTATGACCTAGATATTATTCGGTCAAAGTTCAGGAAAGTCATCGGCGGTGGTATCCGAGGGACCACTGTGTCTTCGGGTCTCCGGGTTGGTGAGCGTAAGGGGATCCTACGCCGATGATATGGCCTCCTACTTGAGGAGGCGATAGTCGTGGCGCAAATGTACGGTGAAACCTCATTAGCGCCATCTGGCACATCCGGACGAATGAGCCTCATGTCATGCATGAGTGTACATGTTCTGAGCTATAATGAGGCGGCGGCGCGTCTCCCATAACTCATGCATCATGCAGCGATGCATTTGGTCCATTACGTGAACCAATCTCGCCAACTGCCTGACTTGGGGGTCCTCCCCAAACTGAATCCTAGCAAACGAGTTCACGTCCCTGGCGCGTGCGCGCATCGGAAAGTGATCATATGGGGGCTGGGCTAACTCTGTCAGGTCGTAGCGGAGACGACTCATGGCCACCAAGGCCACCTCTTGCAACGCCATGGCCTCCGAAGTGCCACGCGCCTGGAAGCGGTAAGGTATGCTCCCCGTGACTTGTCGAGCAATGATATCTATCACTGCCATAAATTCCTCCATCCCTGGTCCTCGATCACGGCGGTAGATGGAATAAGTGGGCTGATATGTGAAGTTCGCCCTCCACATCATGTCTCGCGACAGCGCGGGTATCCATCCACTCCTTGACTTGAGTTTCCGGACACGATGCGAGGGTTCATCTAAAGGCAAGAAGGCAAGGTAAGTTAGTTTCATAAACTAAAAGCAGGATCGGAGAGGAAAGATACTAAGATGGATAAGGAATAAAAGATATTCTTAACTTAAACTTTAAAAGTAATTTGATAATTTCAAAATATTTTGACTTGAAGGTTTACTAACTCTAACGCCGATGCTACCTCTAACCTCTGATCGGTATGGCTCGATACCAGTATTTGTGGGGACCCGGTAATTATCTCCATAAGGCCGAGATTAGACAAGGTCTTAGGGACATAATTCTGGTCTCGATAAATAATTCAATTTAACCTATCCAAGTGAGAGGCTTGGCGAATACTAGAGCCTCAACGATCATGCGCTGCTGCTCCTTGCGGCGCTACATGATTGTCGATTCTCCTCGATTGAAGCACTACACTCGGTGGGTTAAATGGGACTTCATCAACAACGAGTATGACATATATTGGTTCCCAAGATCAATGACCAATATACTCATACCCTCATCCAACGTTGATTACATCCATACAACGCATACAACAAGGGATGAAAGACATCTTGCATAATAGTTAAGGTCTACGATTTATTACAAGCGGCCGACCGGCCAAATTTAAAGCAGTATCAAGTAGCGTGAATTAAATAGATAAAGCAAAAGACCAGCGATGGTATGCCCAACACCCATCGGCAACCGATTGGGGTTAAATGGCGACACACTACTCGTTAGTGTCGCCCAAGTCGACACTAGCGAGATCGTCGTAATCATAACCTTCCTCACTGAAAAGGCCGACAAACATCCGGTGAGTACAAGTGTACTATAAGTCTTACACCAATAAAAATAGTTATGCATAAGGGTCATTCAAAGGATGGCTCATATTGGTTTAGTTTTGCGAAAGAGGCGCAACAATTAACATCCTACACATACTAGTTTTCATGTGCCCATTTAAAATCAGATTTGAAGTAGAAGTAAAGCATGTAGTAAAGCATTTGATAATGAACAATTGAATCATACAAAGACCAAAGTGGCAGCCCACCTTGATGTACTAAACACATGAACATCCCGTTCATGGCGAATACCAAGTTCAACCACAATTTTTAATTAAAAGTCTAACAATAAGCGACCACAAATTTCAAGCGGTGCGTCCATAGCAGTGGACACGGCTATTCGAATAGATTATACCTGCGGGGTGTACTACTTTACCCACACGACTTGATTAGCCCGTAAGCCTCCGGATGCCTCGAATATAGCATACTTCCTATGGTATGCCGTAGGGTAAATCAAGATATAGTCATTTTCAAAGAGAAAGCCCTATTGAGCTAAGTCCCCCTTGTGAGATGGTTCTGGCCTAGTACAAGCGTCGGATAGCACTTGCTAGGGGCTCACAAGTTATATTGGAAATCCGATGCAATCAAAGCAGAAGAATTGGTGCTCCTTGCACACTATAAAGGATTACATCGGCTCCTCAAAGAACATAGGATTTCACGGTCGCTATGCCCTTACACCACCAAGGACTTAACACAATAAAACCCTCCCCTACTTAACCATACGGCTCCCAACCGCGTGTGGCGGCACGAGTGTTGCTTGAGCGATGGGTACCCAAAGTTCGGTCCTCAATTGTCGGACAAGTCCTTCCACTTACCCAATGCTCGTGCACAAAGCACCATCACTAACCAACACTTGTCGGACCAAAACTCATTTAAAAATGACAAAATTTTACTCATAAAACAGCTGCAAAGATCTGAAGTAAAATCATAAAGTAAGGGTTGTGTGTATCCCAAAACCGACGGGTTATTCCCGACGATCGAACTACCGTATCTAGACTTGCATGGCTAAGCAATCCTATAACCCATAATTCACGCATCCTATCTTAAGCATAAGGAGTTGGCTTAATTCAAGATTAACCTCAAGCATAGGACATAGCTAAACTACACATCACAAAAATATTGACATAATCAAAATAGCATGCAAGCAATTATCATTGCACTAACTTAACAAAGCGGGATCAAATATGATGCAAAAGAAAGTTCAAATGATGCTTGCCTTGCTGATACGATGGCTGCTCACTCTCGGTAGCGTAAGTGTCGATATCAATATGCTCGGGATCTATATAATTATAACATCAAATAAATACCAAGAAAACAACTCAAGAATAAAAATGCTCAAGAATGCATGATTTTTCTACAGTAGTTAGATCATGATTTTAAAGGATTTTAGGTGAAAGAATTATTTCATTTTGATTTAGCATGTGAAAGTTATAATGGTTTGAATTTGATTTCAACAAGGCGTCATTATGTAATTTAATTACTGAAGTGAATTTTTGTAGAACGATGGCGATACGTGGATCACATAGATAAATAGGCAATATTATTATAAGTTAGAAACAGTTGAGTTTGTCCTTTTGGGGTTTTATGATTTAGTTATTGATTTTCAAAGTTATCGACCTTTTATAGTATAAAAATTAATGGAGTTAAAGTATATTCTCCCAAAACAGTTTACGTGAGAGAGGTAAGGTGGAGACCATTTTTAGAATTAAGTTCACTGAAAATGAAAATGATCAAAAGTGGTCTCACTGTTTTGGAGTTTCAATAATTACTTATGTATTTTAAAGATTTGATCATTTTTCTATTGTATAAATAATGGTTTTAATGGATTAATCTCCAAATAATACTCTCTGCTACAGAGATAAGTTTGAAACAAATTTTAATATAAGGTTCATTAAAAATGAAAATTTTGAAGTGGTTTCATGTGATTTGGAGGTAGCATGAAATAGTTATGCATTTTAGAAGTCACCTTGTTTTTGGTGTATAGGTAATCCTTTTCCAGATTTTCTAAAAGAACTCAGTATTTTCTCACGCACCGCAGCTAGCTAACGCGACCGGTGGGACCGGGTTTCAAAGTATTGACCCGATCGGTGCGGTGGTCTTGGCGAAACAAGTCGAAAGCATACTCTCGATGTCGTCTCCTAAACTAGCAAGCGTAACCTTGAGTATGAACTATCCGAATCGCGTTTTAGTTAGTGAAGCACAAACTAAGATTTACGCGATCGATTAACCCTATAGGAGGCCCACATGTCGGGAGGTATTAACCTTTCTAACCCACCGTTAAAGTTTGAACTTCATTAGCTTAACCCAAATGGGTCTTTTGTCGGTTGTGTCAGACAATAGGCAGCAGCAGAGCCGGCCATTGCCGAACCAGCCGCGGCGAGAAGCCCAGTGGCCGTGCGGTGTGCCAAAATGGAAAGGCAATCGAGGACTACCTCTGGTGGGGCTGTTAGCGGCGGAGGGTGTTTGTCTGACGGTGGCCGGAAATGGCGGGGCCGAGTATTTCGGCGGAAGCATAAAAAGCAAAAACTAGTTCCGCACAATCCACATGCAGTGTCAGAGACCTAAGGCTCTTGGGGGTTACAGAATGCGAGAGAGCACGGAAAAGCCGAGGCAGCGGAGTTGGTGGATGACGCGAGGTCCACGGCGGTCACTACGGTCCACGTGGAGAGGTCGCCATACAGGGGAGGAGAAAGGCAAGTAGTTCTTGAACATGCTCAAATGCGGTATGGAGATGGTGAGAATGTGAGCAATCGAAGAATGTCCTACCGTGGGGCTGAGCGAAGAACAAGGTACACGGCCGATAAAAGTTAACTTCAAGATTTGGAGTAACTTTGTGGAGTATCGTTGAAATTGACTTAGGGAAATACTTCATAAGTGCGGGGGCACTGGTGGCGCACTTAAGCAAGGGTAACACTCACCAAAGTGAAGGGGTCACAAGATCGGTGTCGGGGCACGCTCTGAGACCACCGAGGCGAGATGAAGAACGGAGAAGCGCAAGCAAGGACAATCACCGGAATAAGGCAAAATGGACACGGCGAGCAATTGCAAGGCTGGGGAACACCATGGCCTTGAGCTTACGAGAATGGAGCATGCACAACGTCCTCCTCCTCTCGGGTGCGAGGAGAAGTGAGGCAAAGGAGGAGCAGGTGGGGATTTAAGCCCGGGGATCGACGGATATGGAGCGGCGTCACTAGGGGAGCTCGGGAGTGGTCGGGAGGCGGTGCATCACGGCGTCACGCGGCGCGGCGAGCGTGGCGCGGCGTGGCGCTGAGCTCGAGGCTCGCTGCCGAGAAAGAGACGGATCGGCCGGTGGGACCGCCTTGGCGGCGGCCGAAAAGAGTGGGTGTGCACAAGAAAAGTGTTGATCCGGACCGTTGGATCGTGAATGAACGATCGAGATCAAGGTGCCGTTGGAGCCGTCCGAATGTCTACAAGATCGGGACCGTTTAGCTTGGATCAGACGGTCGCATGAGGGAGTGCAGTTAGGCGGTTAAGTCAAGTCAGCTCGCCCCGGGTCGGACTCGAGTGCGAGTCGAGTGCAGTCAAGTCGGTGGAGCAGTGCACGTTTGGCTGAGATTTAAATTATTCCTTCTGCTTTGACCGAGGCTTAGAAATAGAAATAAATTTCCAAAAATTACGAAATAATTTGTGGAGGTTCCTGGGATGACATAGTTCCCATAAAAATTATAAAACCCTACTGTTCATAATATATTTTGTGATATTTAAATTCAAACTTAATGTATGTCTTTTAAGTTGGTTTGAATTTTCATTTGGTTTAACCTAGTCCCAAAAATTTGGGAAAAATTATATTAATTCATGGTAATTAATGTAGTATTTAAATAAATTGGGTTCAGATGGTGATTCCAACTTTTATCACTGATTTGAATTGAAAAGTGAATTTTGATGTGTAGGTTCACCTCAAATTAGATTTTCCAAGTACAATATATTATGAAATGGTTTGAATTCAATAATGCAGGTTAGTGAAATACAAATTAATCTCATTTAATTAGTTGGGGCTGTGACATATATGGTGGTTTACAATGTTGGTGTGGCATGGATGTATGGTTCTTTTGCAGGTGCTCCAGGTGCTTTGTACTAGATAGGCACGAGAATATATATATATATATATATATATATATATATATATATATATATGCTACATGTTCCATCTATATTGCGTCTTCTTGTTTTATGTCGAGCTCTTGCAAAATTTTAAACTAGAATGTGAGAGGCCTTAACGCTCATGCATGCAGTGTCGTCGAGGCAGAGTGGGCGTCGATACGATGTGCTCTATTCTTTGAAACAAAACTTGCAACGGTCACAACCAACCTTGTAACTAAAGTTGCGGGAGGAAGACTACAAGGCTTGCTTTACAAACCTACTGATGAAACCGAGAGGGGTTTAATGGTTTCTTGGGACCAATCTCGATGCGAGATGGATAATTCGTTCATACTAAATAGGTCCATCAAAATGAGGGTAAACCTGCATGACGGCACTCATCCTTGGTTCCTAACTGTCGTGTATGGCCTGCATAACGACCAGCACAAGCAAGCTTTCATTGAGGAGATAAAGCATATACATGGTGGGATTGATGGGTCGTGGTTGATAATTGGTGATTTCAATCTTATTTATCAAGCATCTGATAAGAACAATCTAATCTCAATCGAAGGTGAATGGGGCAGTTCAGAATGGCAATTAACCATTGTGAGTTAAAAGAGATCCATCGGCAAGACCGTAGGTTCACCTAGTCCAACGGCCAACGCGACCCAACTCTGGAGAGGATTGACAAAGCCTTCTGTAACTTGCAATGGGACTTAGCATACCCGGATTGCCTCTTGCGGTCGCTCTCATCCTCAATCTCGGATCACTGCCCCTTCCCTTGTTAATCTTTGGCATGGAGCGGATTAGAGCACCCAGAAGATTCACATTCGAAAATTATTGGCCACTGATGACGGGGTACAACAAGGTGGTCCAAGAGGCTTGGTCCCAACCAGTACATGATATGGACCCGATAAAGAGGTTGTTAACCAAAATGGAAAAAACTGCAAGGGCCCTTAGAAATTGGAGCAAATTACAAATCGGTGACTATAAAACTCAGATGCATATAGTTCTTGAGGTGGTCCTTCGTCTTGACAGAGCGCAAGAACAACGTGATTTATCCCAAGAGGAACATGAACTACGCATAGCTCTCAAGCTCGGAATTCTGGGATTAGCAGCCATCCAGAGGATGAAATGGAAACAACGTTCTAGGCTGAATTGACTATGGTTAGGAGATGCAAACTCAAAAAAATTCCATCTAAAAGCAAATTCCAGAAGAAGGAAGAAACTAACCCATACCTTGAGGAACCAAGGTAGTACTTTTGTGTTACATTCAGAGAAAGAGGAGGCTTTGGCAAAGTATTACACATAGCTATTAGGCACTGCAAAACCGGCGACATCTACCTTCTCCTGGGACCTCCTTGGACTGAAAGAGCTGCCGACCAGTGCCCCTGCCGATTTGGACCGAGCTTTCACAGAGCAGGAAATTAAGGCAGCAATCAACGAAATGCCGACGGATAAAGCCCCGAGTCCGGATGGATACATCGGATGTTTTTCAGAGCAAGTTGGGAAATCATAAAGGAGATTGTTCTATCCGTGTTTCAGAAAGTGTACATACTGAACGCCCTGCATTTCAAGAAATAAACACGGCTAACATAATACTTCTTCCAAAAAAGGACCAGGCAACCGAGATCTCTGAATTTAGGCCGATTAGCCTGATTCACATCATAGTAAAGATCCTATCGAAGATGCTCTCCATCAGACGCTCAAAGTACATGGACGGTCTAATTTCTACAAGTTAAAGTGCGTTCGTAAAAAGGAGGACCATACAAGACAACTTCCTTTATGTACAAAACATCGCCCGAAGCTATCACCGATCCAGGACACTGATGTTTCTGTTAAAATTGGATATTGCAATGGCCTTCAATTCCATCTCATGGCCATATATGCTTGACATGCTGCAATACAGGGGGTTTGGCAGCCGATGGAGGGCATGGATTGCAATACTGCTTGGCACATCAACTTTGAGGATTGTGCTAAATGGCATTCAGAGATTGAACATAATGCATCAGTGCGGGGTGCAGTAGGGGGATTGCCTTTCACCTTACTTATTCATCCTGTCCATTGACGCTCTACATTGTATTCTTCAACATGGATGGCTTTCGCCTCTTGTGGGGATATCAATGAAAGCCAGATTGTCTATGTATGCTGATGATGCAATGATATTCCTGTCGCCAACCAAGGAAGACGTGGAAAACCTAAAAGAGATTCCGCGGGTTTTCGGGGAGGTAACGGGGCTCAACATAAATATCTACAAAAGCGTCGTTATACCAATCCAATGCCAATCGCTCCATCTAGATACAATTTTGGAAAACTTTTCGGCTAATCGAATGCACCTGCCATGCAATTATCTTGGCTTGCCACTATCCCACCGCAAACAAAGGAAAATTATGTTCCAGCCGCTTTTGGACAAGGTACAAGCTAGATTAAATAGATATAAAAGGAGCATGCTATCCCGAGCTGGGAGGCTAGTGGTGCTGAATGCGGTCATCTCAGCCATACCGACGTACCATCAGACAGCTACAGAGCTACCGACCTGGGTGATAAAGCAAATTGACAAGCGGCGAAGAGCTTGGTTCTGGACAAGTGAGGACATCTGCTCTGGAGGGAAGTGTTGGATAAATTGGAGCATGGTGTGTCGTCCAAAAGAGTTTGGTGGGCTAGGGGTATTGGCCTTAAAACCTTTCAGTCGTGCACTTCGCCTCCGATGGCTTTGGTATTAATGAAAGGCATCGGAAAAGCAATGGAATGGGATGCCGCTGCAGATAACGGAGACCGACCAGGCTTTATTTCGGGCATCTACAACGATAAGCATTGGCAATGGTGAGAAAACAAATTTTTGGAAGGACAAGTGGCTAGGTTCAAGGCCTTGCAAGAATTGGCCCCAGGACTACTTCGCATTGCGGCAAGGAAAAATTGAACGTTGCAGGACGCAATACATGGAGAAAAAATACCATACACGTACTGCAGGAGTTTGTTAAAATCTATGCCATGGTGCGTCAAGTCACGCTATCTCAAAATGCGGATGACATAACTTGGAAGTTGACAGCCTCAGGCGACTACTCAGCCAAGTCAGCATACGACGTGCAATTCTTGGGGACGGTGGAGTCTCCGTTCCAAAAACTAATTTGGAACATCTGAGCCCCCCAAAAGTGCAAAAACTTCGCATGGATTCTTGTTCAGCACTGGTTACCGACAACAGACGTCCTAACCCACCGCCATATGCAAAACGATCATTGGTGTCCACTCTGTACAAACAACTCGGAAACAGCTATGCACCTGTTCGTGGAGTGTTCCTAGGCCAGACATTTTTGGTCTCTAGTGGCAACATGGGTGCAACATGCTAACCTAAACCTCGTGCAATGGACAACTCGGCTAAAAATGGTAGACTGGCGGACCGACATTTTCCATTTTGGAGATGGAAGCCATACAAAGGGCCAAGCCTCATTGATTGTTCTTATCCTGTGGCACATTTGGAAAGAAAAAAATAGACGAATTTTTCAACACCTCAAACAGACCCCCTTAGGGCTACTGTCAATCATCAAAGAAAAACCTCAGTATGGACACAAAGTGAAACGACCAAGCTGAAAATCTTTCTACAAAGCGGGGAGGACAATCACGCGAGAGGACTGGCATAAGCAAGAAAGCCGTGTGGTGTTTTTGTCCCTTTGGGTTCAGCACCTGTCTGTTCGTTTGTAGCTTTGTGTTCTTTTTTCTTCTTCGTTTTTGTCCCCCTTTCTTCTGCTTCTATTACTTCTTTGTTTGTGCTTTACTACTTTCTATAATGCAATAACGGTGTTCTTGCCGTTAAAAAAAAAAAAACTCCGAAGGCAGCCAGATTTGACGAATGCCAGGCCTGCCTGTCCCCGTGCGCATGACATGTGGGGCCGGCACAGTGCCGTTGAGAGGAAGGAATTGTGAGCCGTTTGCTTCTTATGCCCTCCACCTCTCCAATTATAGCGTGCTGGACACTAATTCTTTTTCAGTTTGCCTTCCTTAATATCACGTATGCAAGCACACGTGGCGTTCTCCGACTGGGTCTGCACCTATGGTTACTAATTTTTTGGGTGTGTTTCACATAATCTACTACCCCGAGGTGTAAGCTACAAAATCGTTCGAGTCCCAATTAACTGCTTCACAAATTTGCAGAACAGCCCTCGGAAAACGTTTGTTTATCATTTTCTCTTGTTTTCCCGTCCTCTTCTTCTTCTTACCCGACTCCATTAGGTGCGAGGGGGCAAAGGAAAGGATAGAGGAGAGAGAGACGTCGGCGATGGCGTCGCTGAGGCGGATGGCGACCGCGGTCGCGATGCTGCTGGTTCTCCTGGGGTTTCTTCTCTTATCTCCTTCCCCGGAAGCGGCAGCGGCAACGGAAGGACGAGGAGGTGATGATCTTTTTCCTCGTCTCAGCCACTGGTTCTTGTTTCTTTCATGGTGGATCACTTCGCTGCTATGCGTCTCTGGTGCTCGTGGTTCTTGCGAAATTGGTGCTAGTTCCGTACGATTCGTGAGGAAACGATCCGGCGAAGCTGGTTGAATCGCGTTGGGGGCAATGTGTGGACGTGAGAAGATAGAAGGGATTTCGTGAAAATTTGTGAGAATTAGATGGGGGTTGATGAGGGGGAGCTAAGTAAGGGTGTAAGTTGTAGTCTATTGGTTGCTATAACAACAAATTTTCTCGGAATTTGACGGAATGTGTGGGAAATTTTGGTTGGGAACAGTACAGTAGCAACCTTTAGAGTAATGCTTAATGTGTTTCGAGGGTCAAATGTTTTGCACAGTTGCTAGAACTATGATGCAGATCACACTTGCTTATTGTTGTGTTGCCAAACGATACCATAATATTGGAAACGGCGTGTCACTTAATATAATGCTAATTAGAGATAATTCCAGCCTTTGTGTTTGGAGATGTGTAGATGGTAGATACCATAGCAAGAACTGTGATTGAAAATCGAAATCAGTGGGCTACCTTCATATCCGTGCTGAGATAGGAAATTGTTGCTTGATATCACTTCACTGAACACTAACCTCTGATGTGTGTGTTTCTTTAACCGCTATTACACCAGTAAGCTAAAAAGCTATCATTGTTTCGTACAATGTGACATAAGTTGTTTATACTTTTCTTTGTCCAATGCAGAACTCAGGATGAAGCACTCTGATGGTGGTTATTCTTACAATAGTACTCTTGCTCATATTCTTGTGGAATATGCATCTGCTGTAAGTTCCTCCTTGAGCAATATGCTAGTATTTACTTGTTTTTTTTTTATTAAAAAAACTGCTTAAATTAGTTCCTCAAACCAAACTTCCTGTTGCCCTAGCTAGAGAGGTTTTGTGATGAGAATATATTTCAATCTTTCATGCCTTTTTCCACCGTGCACAATTCCCTCCCTTTTCTACACAGCATGTTGACATATTCAATCACTAGTCTCCAGCAGTCCAGCCTGTTCTTTGGTTGATTGCAAGTTTGCAACTCTAAATGCTTCTTATGCCTGGCAAAGTTTCCTTGTGTTGTATAGTTTATCCGTAATCTTAATTGGAGTACTAGTAGTACTTGTTATGAAACTTATGTTTGCATTTTCTCAATAATTCTGTTTATAAACTTGGCTCACGAAAATGCATTTCAGGTGTACACATCTGACATGACCTCACTTTTCACATGGACCTGTCCAAGGTGTGAAGGTAACACAAAGGTACACCCTTATGAGTTCAACACTAAACTTGGATGTTCGAACTGCCTCTTCAAGCTGCTCTTCAGATGTTACTTGTCTAATTATCTTTTTTTTGCATTATTAATGCAGGGTTTTGAGATGATAGAGATAATTGTAGATGTGGAGAACTGCTTACAGGTTCATTATTATTTTTAGTACTTTTGCAATCTTCTTCTGCTTGCATTTAGTTTTCAATGAAAAATTATGTTCATGTATTAAAAATAATAATTTTGAGCAGGCTTTGTTGGAGTTGCCCTGATCCACAATCCATAATCATTGCTTTTAGAGGCACCCAAAAACACAGGTATAAATAGTGGTTCCATTAAACATAGCTTATTAGTGACCACGAACATGCTCTCATTCTTCAACCAAATCTCCGTTTCTATTTAAAGTATTTCAAGTCATAATAGTGTCTACTCTTTAAAAACTTCTGAAACACTATACATTGGTAAGAACCATTCATTACCACATCTCTTTGACTGGCTTTCTTGAAATTTACTTGTGAAGTGTCTCAAATTGGATTGAAGATCTCTTCTGGAAGCAGCTCGATGTAACTTACCCAGGCATGCCAGATGCAATGGTAACTCCACTAGTCAAGTTTATTTTTTTTAAGAAATATCATTGAATTAGCAATAACTCTTATTTGCTTGCTTTTTGTCTATCTCATGTTGCAGGTCCATCATGGGTTTTATTCTGCATATTATAATACAACTCTGCGATGTGAGATTTTGAAATCTGTTCAGTGGGCAAGGAAGACATATGGAAGACTACCCATAAATGTTGTAGGCCACTCGATGGGAGGGGCTTTAGCATCGTTCTGTGCCCTCGATCTCTCTGTAAGTACCTTTAAGCCATCTGGATCTTCGTGTGTTACTCAGACATGTTTAATCCACAACTCTGGGCACTTTCGGTTCTATTTGGGATATTATAGAAGTACATGCGGAATCAGTTTTCCCTTGAACCATGGCATTAGAAACAGCTGAATTTATTTTTTGATCTAAATTATTTCATATGTGTATTGTAGACACTGCTTTATTGCATCAAATGTAGATCCATGCTTCATGAAGCTAGTGTCAACCTATGCTCTCTCATGATAAGGTTGTATTTATTATATTATATGTTGGTATGCTGGATTCAATGAACTGATTCCTTGCCGTTTATTTTCCAGGTTAAGTATGGATCACAAGAAGTCCAGCTCATGACTTTTGGACAGCCTCGGCTAGGCAATCCTGCTTTTGCTGCGTACTTCAGTGAGCAAGTCCCAAGAACAATCCGCGTGACCCATCAGAATGACATAGTTCCACACTTGCCACCATATTTTTATTACCTAGGTGAATGGACATATCACCACTTTGCAAGAGAGGTCAGTCTTTGATACTTGAAAAGTATTTACAAAAACACATAAAGTAAACTGAAGTTCTTTTAGACCATTGTTAGCTATTTGTTTCTTCTGCATTTATGTGTCTTCAGGTTTGGCTTCATGAGACCATAGTAGGAAATGTAGTCACTAAAAATGAGACAATCTGTGATGATTCTGGCGAGGACCCAACCTGCAGCAGGTATCTATCTGCCTTTCAGATCTCTTGACACATATATTTCCCTTCCTGTGTTGCTTATTATTTTCCCTTGCTTGAAAAGATCGGTCTATGGGAGAAGCGTAGCAGATCATCTTGAGTACTACGGCGTCACACTACATGCTGATTCACGGGGAACCTGTCAATTTGTGATTGGTGCAACCAACTCAGCATACAGTAACATTCTTGAAGTTGATGGAACCATCATCTTGTCAAGATATCCACAAGAACTGCATGCCGTGGAATCTATTTAACCTTGTACGCACGCAAGGATAATGCACCCTTGTACAGTATTTTATTTTGCATTTTGTGTACATAGATCATGTAATGTAGATATACTGGGTGCACCAGGAGCTCTCCTGGGGATAAGGAGAGGTTTCGCCTTTAAAATGTGCCCCCTTTACTGAAGTGAGAATTGTATATGGAAGCTCCATGAACATTGTAGACACACCTTAATTGATGTACACAACAAAATCACAGGCTGAAATAATGAAAGTGTTTGATGGTACTCTGTGCGTGCTTTTCACTCACTGTGATTCCCCTTTTCCACTGCAGAGATATTTCCAGATTTTCTCTCTGCATTTCATCCCACCTTTCTAGGTGCCTTCATGTCAGACATGCATTTGAGATCAAAGAATGTAGCTCCTTGCAGATGTGAGGAGCCAAGAACTGATCAAAATCAGGGAGGAATCCCCAGATGCAAAGCTCTACAGATGGTCAGCACTACCAGGTCAGAAACTGAGGATAAGGATACATGTCTTTCCAAATATTCTCCATTGTCATCTGCTTTTCCTGTAGGTTTGCACCATAAATGAGGAGATGCATTGCAGCATATCAACGGTGACTATTCCATAACATCCCTTACACAGTTGTGCTGAAGATATGCAAAGCAAGATTGCACCGCCCGATCAAGGCGTGGCGAATGCCTGCATATCGGATAAGGTCAGCATCAGACTGATGATGTGGTCAGCAAGAATGGTAAAAATCTTCAGATAGAACGACATAGCAAATTGGGTAGATTTTTTAGATAATGGAAGAGAAAACTTCTTCCGGCCTCTGTATCAAAGATGCATACAACCTAATTTATTATTAGGTTTAAAGCACCATAGTAGCCAAACTGTTTACAAAAAAACATGAAACCTTACAAGCAAATGATGATTGAAATTTAAACTCAATCAATACAAATCCTGTAACTAAACCACCACCCATGAGCACTTAAAATTTGCTTTGCCACAACCTCCAGACGGTCGCTGCCAGCCAATATGGACTCCTTCTGGTTCGGTTTCTGCATATTTGTCTAAGCCCTCAGCCATTGTCCGATCAAAATGATAACCTACAATGGATTAGTGTCACAGCCCCAACAATTAAAATGGATTAATATGTATTTCATTAGCATGCATTATTGAATTCAAACCATTTCATAATATATTGCACTTGGAAAATCTGTTAAAAACATGAACATACCCTTCAAAGTTTGAATTTCAATTCAAATCAGTGATAAAAAGTTGTGATCATCATCTGGAACCAATTTATTCAAATACTAAATTAATTATCATGAATTAATATAATTTTTCCAAAATTTTTGGGAACAGTTTGAACATAATTAAAATTCAAACAACCTTCATAGACATACAACATGTTTGAATTTAAATATCACAAATTTTAATATGAAAAGTGGGGTTTCATAATTTTTATGGGAACTATATATTCCCAGAAACCCCCACAAATTATTTCATGATTTTAGGAATTTTATTTCTATTTTTAAGCCTCGATCAAAGTAGGGTTTTCAAATTAAATGTCATCAACCCAAACCTAAACCCTAGTCCGGCACTATTCATCGGTCCGAGCCCGCCAGGCGAGTCTACTCGATCAAGCCACCTAGTCGCACCAAACCTTGGCGTCGGATTATGATCGGGCGCCTTTAAGCCACGTCTCACCGTTTCGCCCCACGCCTTGAGTCATCGCGCGTTGGGCGCGTCGATTCTTCTTCAACCTCTCGCTGGTGCTTTCGCAATCGCCGCCACGCGGCCGCGCGATGCCTTGCGCGTCGGGCTGCCATCCCGTCACCGCCCGAGTGACCACTCCCGTGTTGAGCGTCTCACACCGCCCCACCCCAACGCTCTCCGCCTTATTACCCCTTCCATGCCCATTTCGCCTCACCTCTTCTCTGCGGCGAGAGGAGGAGGCTAGCTGGAGTTCACCTCCGGGTAGCTTTCTTACGAATGAGACGTTGCCCTCTACTTTCGGAACAGTACTCATTTTGCTAAACCCCGAGCTTGTCCTTGTTTGCGCTTCTTTGTTCTTCATCTCGCTCGGTGGTCTCGGGCGTGCCCGACAATGATCTTGTGACCCCTTCACTTTGGTGAGTGTTACCCTTGCTTAAGTGCGTCACCAGGTGCCCCTGCACTTATGAAGTATTTCCCCTAAGTCAATTTCAACGATACTCTATAGGTTACTCCAAATCTTGAAGTTAACTTTTATCGGCCGTGTACCTTGTTCTTCGTCTCCAGCTCCGGCCGGTAGGGCATTCTTCGATTGCTCACATTCTCACCATCTCCATACCTCATTTGAGCATGTTCAAGAGCTACTTGCCTTTCTCCCTCCCCAGGACGACCTCTCCACGTGGACCGTAGTGACGCCGTGGACCTCGCCAGTCATCCATCAACTCCGATGCGTCTCGGCTTTTCCGGGCTCTCTTCGCATTCGGGTAACCTCCCGGTAGCCTTAGGTCTCGGACACTGCATGCGAGGGATTGTGCGGAACTAGTTTTTTCTTTTGCGTTTCGGCGAAATACTCGGCTCGCCCATTTCGGCTCACCGTCGGCACAATCACCTCACGCTAATGGCCCACGGGAGGTAGTCCTCGATATTGCCCTTTCATTTTGGCACACTTCATACGGTCACTCAGTTTTCCTCGCCGTGGCTTTCGCGTGATCGGCTCTGCCGCTCGTCTATTGTCGGACACAACCGACAAAAGACCCATTTGGGTTAAGCTAATGAAGTTCAAACTCTTCAACGGTGGGTTAGAAAGGTTAATACCTCCTTGACATGTGGGCCTCCTGTAGGGCTAACTGATCGCGTAAATCTTAGTTTGTGCTTCACTAACTAAAACACGTATTCTGGATAGTTCATACTCAAGGTTACGCTTGCTAGTTTGGGAAACGTATTCTCTAGATTACGCTTTGAGTCGTTTTCGTTTTGGAGCTCAGGCAGTGTTGACCGGGTCAAACCTTTGACCCCGGTCCCCTCTGTCAGTGGCTAGGGCTTGCTCAGCCCCGGTAGAAAAAGTAATGTATGCTTTATAAAATCTGAAATCCATTTATTTGCACACTGGAAATTGTATTAACTTTAAAAATCCATATCTAATTCAAATCAACTCCAAATTGAATGAAACCTCTTCTGGTAATTATTATTGTTAATGAACCCTATGTTAAAATTAGTTTCAAACTTATCTCTGTAGCAGAGAGTATTAATTGGAGATTAATCCATTAAAATCATTATTTGTACAATAGAAAAATGACTGATAACTTCAAGAATGCACAAGTAATTATTGGAAGCTCCAAAAACAGTGAGACCACTTTTGATAATTTTCATTTTCAGTGAACTTAATTCTAAAAATGGTCTCCATGTTACCTCTGTCACAGAAACTATTTTGGGAGAATATACTCCTTAACTCCATTATTTTTATACTATAAAAGGCTGATAACTTTGAAAATCAATAACTAAATCATAAAAACTCCAAAAAGGACAAACTCAACTGTTTTTAACTTATAATAATATTGCCTATTTATCTATGTAATCCACGTACTCGCCACTGTTCTACAAAATTTCACTTCATAATTAAATTACATAATGACGGCTTATTGAAATATGAAATTCAAACCATTATAACTTTCACATGCTAAATCAAAATGAAATAATTCTTTCACCAAAAATCATTTAAAATCATGACCTAACTACTGTAGAAAAATCATGCATTTTTGAGCATTTTGGTTTTTGAGTTGCTTTTCTCGGTATTTATTTGATGTTATAATTATATAGATCCCGAGCATATTGATATCGACACTTACGCTACTGAGAGCGAGCAGCTACTGTACCAGCAAGGCAAGCATCATTTGAACTTTCTTTTGCATCATATTTGATCCCAGTTTTGGTTAAGTTAGTGCAATAATAATTGCTTGCATGCTATTTTGATTATGTCAATATTTTTGTGATGTGTAGTTTAGATATGTCCTATGCTCGAGGTTAATCTTGAATTATGCCAACTCCTATATGCTTAAGATAGGATGTGTGAATTATGGGTGATAGAATTGCTTAGCCATGCAAGTCTAGACACGTAGAGTTCGATCGTCGGAATAACCCGATGGTTTTGGGATACACACAACTCTTACTTTATGTTTTTACTTCAGATCTTTGTAGCTGTTTTATGAGTAAAATTTTATCATTTTAAATGAGATTTGGTCGGACAAGTGTTGGTTAGTGATGGTGCTTTGTGCACGAGCATTGGGTAAGTGGAAGGACTTGTCGGACAATTGAGGACCGAACTTTGGGTACCTCTTTGTTCAAGCAACACTCGTCTTTGCCACACGCGGTGTATGGGTGCCGTATGGTTAAGTAGGGGAGGGTTTTATTGTGTTAAGTCCTTGGTGGTGTAAGGGGCATAGCGTAGTGAAATCCTATGTTCTTTGAGGAGCCGATGTAATCCTTTAAAGTGTGCAAGGAGCACCAATTCTTTTGTTTTGATTGCATCAGTATTTCCAATATAACTTGTGAGCCCCTAGCAAGGGCTATCGACGCTTGTACTAGGCAAGGAACCATCTCACAAGGGGACTTAGCTCAATAGGGCTTTCTTCTTGAAAATGACGTATCTTGATTTACAGTAGGCATACCATAGGAAGTATGCTATTTCGAGGCCTCTGGAGGCTTACGGGCTAATCAAGTCGTGTGGGTAAGTAGTACACCCTGCGGTATAAATCTATTCGAATAGCCGTGTCCACGGTTATGGACGACCGCTTGAAATTTGTGGCTACTTATTGTTAGACTTTTAATTAAAATTGTGGTTGAACTTGGTATTCGTCATGAACGGCGTGTTCATGTGTTTAGTATATCAAGGTGGGCTGCCACTTTGGTCTTTGTATGATTCAATTGTTTATTACTGAAATGCTTTACTACATGTTTTACTTCTACTTCAAATCTGATTTTAAATGGGCACATGAAAAACTAGTATGTGTAGGATGTTAATTGTTGCGTCTCTTTCGCAAAACTAAACCAATATGAGCCATCCTTTGAATGACCCTTATGCATAACTATTATTATTTGTGTAAGACTTGCGAGTACACTTGTACTCGGCCGGATGTTTCTTGGCCTTTTCGGTGAGGAAGGTTATGATTATGATGATCTCGCTAGTGTTGACTTGGGTGACACTAATGAGTAGTGTCTGCCATTTAGCCCCGATCGGTTGTCGATGGGTGATGGGCATACCACTGCTTTGGTCTTTTGCTTTATCTATTTACTTCATTTGCTACTTGGTACTTTACTTGAATTTGGCGGTCGGTAGTTTGTAATAAGTCGAGACCTTAACTATTATGCGGTATGTCTTTTATCTCTTGTTGTATGCGTTGTATGGATGTAATCAACGTTGGATGAAGGTATGAGTATATTGGTCGTTGATCTTGGGAGCCAATATATGTTATACTCGTTGTTGATGAATTCCCATTTAACTCACTAAGTGTAGTGCTTGAATCGAGGAGAATCGACAATCATGTAGCGCTCGCAAGGGAGCGTGCGCATGATCGTTGAGGCTCTAGTATTCGCTAAGCCTCTCACTTGGATAGAGTTAAATTGGAATTCATTCTCGAGACCAGAATTATGTCCCTAAGACCTTGTCTAATCTCGGTCTTATGGAGATAATTACCGGGTCCCCACGTTAATATCGAGCCATCTTGGTGTAGGTTAGAGGTATGCGGCTTTAGAGTTAGTAAGCCTTCTAGAGTCAAAATATTTTGAAATTATCAAATTACTTTCGAAGTTTAAGTTAAGAATATCTTTTATTCCTTATCCATCTTAGTATCTTTTCTCTCCGATCCTATTTTGGTTTATGAAACTAACTTACCTTGCCTTCTTGCCTTTAGATGAACCCTCGCACCTTGTCGTGAAACTCAAGGCGAGGAGTGGATGGATACCGGCGTTGCTACGAGACATGATGTGGAGGCGAACTTCACATATTAGCCCACTTATTCCATCTACCGCCGTGATCGAGGACCTGGAATGGAGGAATTTATGGCAGTGATAGATATCGTTGCTAGGCAAGTCACGGGGAGCATACCTTACCGCTTCCAGGCGCGTGGTACCTCTGAGGCCATGGCATTACAAGAAGTGGCCTTGGTGGCCATGAGTCGTCTTCGCTACGACCTGACAGAGTTAGCCCAGCCCTCATATGATCATTTTCCGATGCGCGCACGTGCTAGGGACGTGAACTCGTTTGCTAGGATCCAGTTTGGGGAAGACCCCCAAGTCAGGCAGTTGGCGAGATTGGTCCACGTAATGGACCAAATGCATCGCTGCATGGTGCATGAGTTGTGGGAGACGCGACGGCGTCTCATTGAAGCTCAGGAGCACTTAAGGCTCATGCATGACATGAGGCTCATTCATCCCAGTGTGCTATATGGCACTAATATGATCTCCCCTTATCTTTCTGCGCCAGCAGATTGTCGCCTACCCATGGTGGAAGGTCATATGAACGCCATAGGATCACCCTTGTGTCTTCCTAATCTAGGGGACCCATCTTCTGGACGAATTTCCGGTGAACTTTGACTGGAATAATATCTAGGCTGTTAGGGCAGGGAGCTCTGTGTTTGAGCTTGTATCCTTAGGGTTATGTAATAGGGTAGTAGATGTCGAACTGTTATGTTTTATTTGCAAACACTCCTATTTCAGTTGTACTCTTAAGCCTGCGGGCGCTTATGTACGGAGTTGTATCGAATTTGGTTTATATTGCTTAATGTTTGGTGTTCTATTCGATGTTACAATTTTCTTGCTTTTTGATATTGATTATGCATGTATGGCCAAGTAATGGCTTTTGTCTTATTTACTAACCATCCTTGTCCAATACAGGATGACAGGACCGACTACGCGATCAGGAGCCCTACGCGGCAGAGGCTCCCCATCCCCATCTAGGGCACCACGTCTAGCACCTCTGAGCGATTTCTACGATCAGGGACGGTCATCCCAAAGCCGTGCGGGCATGGCGAGCCCTCTCGGCGGCCCCAGCAGGTGGACCGCTGAGGAGGTGCTCCTCCGCCGCCATCCATGGTCGAGTTTATGATGATGATTGAGTGCAACCGGATGGACCGAACCGGATGCTTGAGGCGATCGTCGCAACACCGCTCCGGCTCCGTTCCGGCGGAGGGGCTGACCGCACCGAAGCGTCCGGAGGTCTCGGCGAGTTCAGCGGACCAACCCTCCGACATTTGCGCGGCAAGGACCCGATGGAGGCGAGGATTGGCTGCACAACATAGAGAAGAAGCCGAACATTGCGCGGTGTACGGAGTTGAGAGAGTCTTGTTTGCCAGCTATCAGTTGGCAGGTGCGGCGAGCGCGTGGTGGGATAGTTATTCCGCCATGCAGCCCGCTGGTCACGTCCTGACTTGGGACGAATTCGGGGGCGCGTTAGAGAGGCCCATATACGGAGAGTCTTTGCTTATCAGCGGCGGCGGTTCCTGCCTTGAGACAGGGGCGGAGGACGGTCACCGAGTACTGCATGATTTCAACTACTTGGCGGTATGCTCGGATGACGTCTCGGCGACGCTCGTCGCCGAATGAGTTCTTCCATGGATCGTCGAGAGGAGTTGCGGCTTGTTTTAGCCGCACATGATTTCGGAGTTTCGGCATCGGTCAACAAGGCGATCGTGGTGGAGCATGAAAGCATGACGGTGGATGAGTCGAGAAGAGGAGGAAGGCTTTCCAGGCAGCGATGGCGAGTGGCGGCTTTCCTAGGCCGCGCCCGAGACTACCTCGGGCACCTCGTGCCTAGCCAAAGGCACCATCGAGGTCTCTGTGGCACCTCCACGACCTTCTCCACCGGCGGCTCAGCGAAAGACAATGGGGCGAAGACCACGCAGGTGGCGGGGCATACAAGCGGCGAGGATGCCGGGCGTACTCTGCTCCGGCACCACCGGCCCGACTCGGCGAGGCCACCGCCACCACCACGAGAGCAGCACCTACTTCACCCGGCATGCACGTGGTCGCGTCAACCACGTCTCAAAGTGGAGGCGACATACGCACCGGCGTCGTGCTAGGTACACTACTTGTTAATTCATGTCCTGCATCCGTTTTATTTGATTCGGAGCATCCCATTCATTTATTAAAAAGCAGTATGCTGAATTTAACCAATTCAAGATACATACACTACACCCACCTTATCATATTCAGTCCCGGGTCGGTTTTCTCGCCGATCAAGTGCAGAGGGACGTAAAATTGAAATACAAAATGTTAACTTTTAAAGAAACTTAATAGTGATAAGTTCGGTGGGCATCGATGTTATCTTAGGGATGGATTGGTTATCTAAGAATCGGGGAAGATTGATTGTGCACAATGTCTATTTGATGACTAGCGAGGACGGCATCCGTAGTCTTTGCACCTTTAGTGGGTAGTTCTCACCTATATGCTTTAGAGCAGTACCTCCCTCAAGATAGAGGAGGTACCAATAGTGAGTGAGTATCTGATGTGTTCCTGAAGAACTTCTGGGCATGCCCCGACCGAGAAGTAGAGTTTGTCATTGAGCTTGCACGTGCACCGCGCCCATCTCAAAAGGTCAGTCGGATGCGCCCAATGAGCTAGCTGAATTGAAAGAACAACTTGAGGAGTTGTAAGATAAGGGTTTCATCAGCCTAGCTCCTCGCTTGGGGATGCCTAGCTCTCTTTGTCAAGAAGAAAGACAAGAGTCTACGGATGTGTGTTGACTACTGTCCGTTGAATGAGGTCACCATCAAGAACAAGTATCGCTCCCGCGGATCGATGACCTATTTGACCAGCTTAGTGGAGCTCGGTGTTCTCCAAAATTGACTTGAGGTTAGGCTACCATCAGTTAAAGTTAGAACCGAGGACATTAGAAGACCGCCTTCTCTACTCGTTACGGTTTGTGCAGTACACGGTCATGTCCTTTGGTTTGACCAATGCCCGACCTATTTCATGAATCTCATGAATTCGGTGTTCATGGAATACTTGGATCGGTTTGTAGTGGTTTTCATTGATGATATCCTTATCTACTCTAAGTCGATCTTGAGCACGAGCAACATTTGAGACTTGTGTTAGAAAAGCTTCGCACCATCGGTTATCGCCAAATTCAGCAAATGTGAGTTTTGGCTTCGAGCGGTTAGTTTCTTGGGACATATCCTATCTAAAGGCGGTGTCGCTGTTGATCCTAGTAAGGTACAAGATGTCCTTGAATGGAAGCAACCCAAGAGCGTCACTGACATTCGTAGTTTTCTTGGACTTGCGGGATACTACCGTAGGTTCATCAAGAATTTCTCAAAAATTGCAAAGCCTATGACCCAACTTCTAAAGAATGAAAAGAAATTTGAGTGGACAGCAGAATGCGAGCAAAGCTTCCAAACCCTGAAAGGATGCCTGACAGAAGCTCCTGTGCTTGTTCTGCCAGACATTCACAAGATCTTTGATATCTACTGTGAAGCATCTCGCCATGGGCTCGGTTGTGTGCTTATGCAAGACGGCCGAGTGGTAGCCTACGCATCGAGGCAATTGAGGCTCCATGAGGCCAATTATCCCACACACGACCTAGAGCTCGCGGCTGTAGTTCATGCCTTGAAGATTTGGTGGCATTACCTCATCGGTAATCGTTGCGAGATCTACACCGACCATAAGAGCCTTAAATATATTTTCACCCAAGCCGACCTAAACTTGAGACAAAGAAGATGGCTTGAGTTGATTAAAGATTATGATATGGGACTCCATTATCATCCGGGGAAGGCTAATGTAGTGGCAGCGCATTGAGCGTAAAATCTCAATGCAATTGTTTGTCAGTAACTCCTTTTCTGTGAGCTTATGTCTTTGCATTACAAAGCCTACACACGGAGATAGTTGAAGAAGGTTAGCTTGCAGCCCTCGGTGTGACTTGCACACTTGAGGACCAGATTAGGAAGCCAGAAAACTGATGCGGAAGTGGCTAAAATTTTAGAACTAATGAAACAAGGCAAGGCAAAATGTTTTAAGCAAGATGCGCAAGGTACTCTATGGTTTGGAAACCGTATGGTGGTACCGTTTGATCACCACTTGAGAGAATTTATTCTCAAGGAGGCTCATAACTCAAAATTCTCTATCCACCCCGGGAGTACAAAAATGTATCAAGATTTGAAAAAGAAAGCGTGGTGGGCCGAATGAAGCAAAGCGTTGCGCAAAGATGTGGCCGAGTGCGATCTATGTCAAAGAGTTAAGGCTGAGCACTTGAAGCCAGCTGGTACTCTAGATCCCCTGCCCATTCCCCAGTGGAAATGGGAAGAAGTTGGCATGGATTTTATCACCGGCCTTCCTAGAACTAAAGCTGGATTTGATTCTATATGGGTAATTGTAGAGCGTTTGTGAAGGTTGCTCACTTCATTCTGTCAAGACCATCTACCGTGGGGACAGGTTAGCGAGCTTTACATTGCAAGAATTGTTTGTCTCCACGGTGTTCCAAAGGTGATAGTTTCTGATAGAGGCCCTCAATTCACATCCTATTTCTGGGAATGCTTACATAAAGCAATGGGGACCAGTCTATCTTTTAGCTCCGCTTATCACCCGCAAACGGATGGACAAACTGAGAGGGTAAACCAAGTTTTGGAAGATCTTCTCCTGGCTTGCGTGTTGTCCTACAGCGATAGTTGGGAAAAATGTTTACCGTTTGCGGAGTTCTCCTGCAACAACAGCTTCCAATCGAGCATTCAAATGTCACCCTTCGAAGCATTGTATGAGAGAGCTTGTAGAACACCCTTGAACTGGTCCGAAGCCGGGGAGAGGCCATTTTATGGCCCAACCTTGGTGGAAGATGCTGAAGAACAAGTTCGTGTCATTCGCGAACGGCTTAGGACGGCTCAATCACGTCAGAAGTCGTATGCCGACCGTCGTCGTCGCGAGTTGAGTTTCGAAGTGGACGATCATGTTTATCTTAAAGTCTCTCCTATGAAAGGAGTTAAATGCGTTTCCAAGTCAAAGGTAAATTAGCACCTCGCTATATTGGACCTTTCCGTATTCTAGCTAAGTTGGGATCGGTGGCATACCGGTTGGAGTTGCCACCATCGCTCTCGAGCGTGCATAACGTCTTCCATGTCTCCCAACTCAAGAAATGTCTTCGAGTCCCAACGGAAGCAACCGAGTTGGATAAACTCGACTTGCAACCCGATCTATCTTATCGAGAGAGCCCGATTCGTATCCTTGAGGAAACCGAGCGTAAGACTAGGAATCGTAACATCAAGTTCGTTAAGGTTCAATGGAGCAACCACACGGAGAATGAAGCAACTTGGGAACATGAAGACCGGATGCGAGCGGCATATCCAGACCTCTTCTCTACATGAAGTGCCTTCGTATCAAGAAAGGAAAGGTAAAACATATCATAATTATAAAATGTCAACAATATCTTTGAAGGAAATCAAGACAACATAAATTATAACTTCTAATGAAAACTTTCTAATTCTTCTCCACCCAGATCTCGGGTCGAGATCTTTTGTAAGGGGGGAGGTTTGTCACAGCCCCAACTATTAAATGGATTATAAAGAATCTCACTAACATGCATTATCAATTTCAAATCATTTCATAATATATTGTACTTGGAAAATCTCATTTCATATAAACATACACTTCAAAATTTCGGTTTTCTTTTAGCATCTGTAATAAAAAGTTGTGATCATCATCTGGAATCAATTTATTTAAATACTAAATTAATTCTCATGAATAAATATAATTTTTCCAAAATTTTTGGGACTAGTTTGAACCTAATTAAAATTCAAACAACATTCATAGACATACAACATGTTTGAATTTAAATGTCACATATTTTAATATGAACAGTGGGGTTTCGTAATTTTTATGGGAACTATATCTACCCAGGAACCCCCACAAATTATTTCATGATTTTAGGAATTTTATTTCTAATTTTAACCCCCGGTCAAAGTAGAGGAAATGAAATAAATCCCAGTCAAACTCTGAAACCTAAACCCTAGCTACTATTCCTCCGACCGAACCCTTTGCGACTCGGTTGAGTCTGATCAACTAAACGCACCTCTCGCGAGCCGCCGGATGAAAGATCAACAACTCAGAATTTGTACCGCTTCGCCCCCGCCCTTTCCCCTCGTCTTTGAACCTCAGCCCGTGGATCTAGATCTAACGGCCAGCGGTGGACCACGTCTCCGGCTCGCACGCGAACGAGGAGACGCTGACCTGTGGGCCCGAGCTGTCAGCTATGTCTTCCTCCTCTCGCTGACGCTCGCGCAGGAACCGAGCTCCACGCGGCCGCGAATCTCTTCCGCGTGGCAGTGACGCCGTCAATCCACCGCGTCCGTTGGCCTATCCCCGAGCTACTCCGTCTCTCGCCGCCTTCACTCCGTCTTCTTCCCGGGCATAATACCCCTTCGGCATCCCCTTTCTTCCTCACTTTCCCTCTCGGTGGCTGAGGGAAGGGAAGCTCTCCCGTGCTCATCTCTCGGGTAAGCCCCCTTCGCGTGATTCCTCTGTGTTCTATCTTCCATACCTTTTCCATTTTTGCTAACCCTAGCTCTTGCGATGACTTGTAGCATTGGTTCCACCTTGGTGCCATTCGGCCGCTCTGGAGCACGCACCGAGTGACATCCTCATGCCATTTCTCACTCCCAGGAGGTATGGTCCTCAATCCACCGCGTCATCTTACATGCTTTAGGCCACTGATCTAAACCCCTAACTCTATTGGGTAATGCACGACAGGATCTCGGCGAATTGAGGACTTAACCATTTTCGGCCGTGAAACACCCCTTCGTCTCCTACCTCATTCCGGTAAGTCTTTTGTCGATTCCTTGCTCTAGTAGCTTCCTAATGTAACCCTTGAGCTGCTCCGACCACTCACTTTAGCTGGTTTTGCTCAAGGGCTCCTATCCACGTGAAGCCCCTTTTGCCGCACTGTCTTCTCCGGCGCCGTCACTGCTCCAGCCATCTCCAAGCTTCCCCGAGCTTCCATCTAGCCCAGGTAACCTTCTAGTTAGTCCCTAGGACCTTGGGCACCTGCTGGAACGACACTGCGGAGTTTTGTTTTGCTTTTGCCATTTTGCCGTTTTGGTCGCCGCCGCTCAACTCCGGCTAGCCGCCGGTACAGGCCGGCTCAGCCATCGAGACCACTTCCCTTGGGAGCGCAGCACTGTTGTGCACCTCAGCATGCTCTTGGTTCACGCCGCCATGGCCGGAATCGCCGGCGAGCCGCCGGTGAAACACGCGGGATCGAAATCCCGTTGTCGTACGCCGACCGTCACTGTAGCATGTCATTAGCCGTTAAACTCCAATCATTAGCATTTAAGTGATGTCTTAAGCGGCGCTGATGAGTCTATTACATGCGGGCCCCGCGCACAGAAATTCATGAGGTTAAAAGAGATACGGGAGAGGCTGGCGGGTGGGCCTAGCCCTTAAACCCGTGCTCGGCGTGTCTTGTTGGTGGTGAGTCCATCGACCACGTCGACGACGGGCCCCACATGTCGATTTGATTTTAAAATCGAGTTAAAAGGAAAGCATCATTCTCGGGTCCCATTGGTCGATGTTGTGGCTAGCACATGTCTCGGTAAGAAAAGGAGTAACTGCGTTATAAAATCCGAAAATGATTTATTTGCACACTGTAAAATAGGTATAACTTTGAAAATACATAAGTAATTGATTTTAACTCCAAATCACATGAAACCACTTCTGGAAATTTTCACTTTTAGTAAACTTGATATTAAAATTAGTTTCAAACATGTCTCTGTAGCAGAGAGCTTTATTTGGAGATTAATCCATTAAAACCATTATTTTTACAATAGGAAAAAGGACTGATAACTTCAAAAATGCATAAGTAATTATTGGAAACTCAATAAACAGTGAGACCACTTTTGATAATTTTCATTTTCAGTAAACTTAATTCTAAAAATGGTCTCCATATTACTTCTCTCACAGAAACTATAATTGGGAGAATATAATCTTTAACTCCATTATTGTTATACTATAAAAGGCTGGTAACTTTGAAAATACATAACTAAATCATAAAAACTCCAAATAGGACAAACTCAACTGTTTTGAACTTGTATTAATATTACCTAATTACCTATGTAATCCTTTACCCCACCACTGTTCTACAAATTTTGGCCAAATAATTAAAATACATAACTTAGGGTTAATGAAACCTGAAATTCAAAATAGCATAACTTCCAATTCATAACTCCAAATGGAATAATTCTTTTACCTAAACCCATCTAAAATCATGACCTAACTACTATAGAAAAATCATGCATTTTTGAGAATTTTAGTTTTTGAGTTGTTTTCTCGGTATTTATTTGATGTTATAATTATATAGATTCCTAGCATATTGATATCGACACTTACGCTACTGAGAGTGAGCAGCTACTGTACCAGCAAGGCAAGCATTGAACTTTCTTTTGCATCATATTTGATCCCAGTTTTGGTTAAGTTAGTGCAATGATAATTGCTTGCATGCTATTTTGATTATGTCAATATTTTTGTGATGTCAATAAAAAAAAAGTCTTGTTGTCATTCATTCATACCATTGATGTCACTTCTAGTTCGATCAACCGTAGGCGAGACATCTGCATTTCCATTTCTTTTCCCCAACTTCTCTCTTCGCAATCACCACCAAAAGTAAGATTTCGACGACGCATGTTATACCGTTGCGTTCGTTGTCTCGAGAGCAATCTATTTCTACAAGTAGTTTTCGCATGCATGGCAATTAGAGTGATTTCGCGGAGAAGAAAGGAAGTAGCGATAAAATACTGCACAACCCTCCTCTCAATCTGTTGTTTTCTTCACTTCTCAACCACACTTTTCTCATTTTTATGCCTAGCCGAACAACCCCAACCCACTGCCATTCACTTTGCCCAGCATGTACTCTACATGGCTAGCACATCATAGCAAACCTAAAGATCAATATATATATATATATATATATATATATATATATATATATATATATATATATAATCTCACGTCCAAGACAAAAGAGACTAGCGGCACTAGCACGTGATCTATGCATGTGTGCATCTCCTACTAGTAAATCGCATAAAAAGAAAAAGAAAACAAGTCACTGGCACCTAATAGCATGCAGCTAGTACATCACCTCCCACTACCATTTCTTTATTCTCCTAGGCAGTACACTGAACCATCCTCCCACCTCCCAATCCTGTTAATTCATTTCTTCTCCCTGACAGCTTCCTTGCCCCCAAAACCGAAAACCTCCTGCCACTTTTCCCTTTTCAGTTTTAGCTCACTGCCAGCCCCATGTCAACTTACTCCCCCAACCATGGTCCCATCCGAACAGATCACCCCACTGCTACTCATCTTCTCCCACGCCACTTCTTCCCCAACACAACACCTCCATTTCTTCTCACCCATGAGCTCAAAACAGCACACTTCTCTCCTTCCAATCCCAATCAAAACGGAAATCATGCAATGCATGTCATACCATTGCCTTCCCATCACTCAAGCGGTCCATTCATCCAGAGTTTCTGCATGCATGGCCTTTGGCGTTCTTGAGAAGTGGGAAAGAAGAAGCGATGGTCTTTGCTCGGTTCTAGCTAGGAAGCGAGCACCAGCCTGCGTGCGGCGCATGGGGAGGCTGCGATGGCGAGTCGGCGGCGGCGCGGCGGCTCCGGCGACCAGCGTGGCGCGACCTGAGCGCGACGTCATGGCGAGCGGGCATGGCGACTGCGCGTGGCGTCGATGGCCATGCGGCGGCGGCGTGAAGACAACAACGCCAGGGCGTGCGGAGCGGCGCATGCGGCGAGGCTGCCTCGTCCAAGGCCGTCGAGGCTGTGGCGCCCGGCTTAGCGCCACGCGGTAGGGGCGAGTTTGGCGGCGTATGTAGCACGAGCAAGATGAGGTGCTGCAGCGGCTCGGTGAGCGCGCATGCGGCGGTCTGCGGCCCCTGCATGCATGCACGATGACGGTGGCGGCTCAGGGTGGTGGCCAAATGGCGGCGGTGATGGCGGAGGATGGCCGAGCTCAGGCGGCGGGCGAGGCATGGGCGGCGGGCGGGCGTGGAGGAGCCGGCCAATAACGCTGCGCATGCATGGGGCAGCGGCGCGCCCGAGCAAGGTGAGCGTTATGGCATGTCGCGCTTGAGCGGCGTCGGCAAGCGACTTCGATGGGTGTGGCGAGGCGGCGACGCGATGCGGGCGAGATGCGGACGCGATAACGGCGACAACTACGGTGACGGCGGCGGAGCCGAGAAGAGGCGTCGGCCATATTGGGCACGCCTAGTGCGTGGTAAAATACCAGCGTTAAATTGTGCTATCGCATTCGACATTAGTTGTGCATGTTGCATATTAGTTATGTGCATGTCAACTATTTATGCATGTTTAATTGCAAAAATGATTTGGTAAATTAAGTCCGTATAATTCTCGATTATGTCTTATTTATGCATAGGCGTCTTCATGCGATGTATGTCGGCATATCACGAGTAATTTTATCATCGTGCGAAATATGTATCTTATTGATCGGTAGATGCTAGCTAAAATATAAGAGTTGATTATTTGATCGGACAATATTATTTTGAAGTCGCATGGAAGTTAGTGGTGATCTATGGAGGATAAATTAATTGGCGGTTTCTTCTCACATTGGATTAATAATTTTAGGAGATAGGACGCATAAGGATTTTATGATTTATTACTTGTTGAAGGACTCTTGTGTTGATGATTAATGAGATATAGAGGTTGAATCGGATGGTTTATTCAATCATGAGCAAATTGATCGGATGCCTTAAGTAATAGCTACGTGAGTCTTATGCTAGAATTGGGAGAAGGTAGAATGGATTATTCAATTTCGGATAACTAATTTGATTGCCATATAATTATTAGGTAAGTCCCATGTGCTAAGTGGGTGGAATTGTACTCTCTATTGGATTAGTAGCTAAATGATTATTAGTCAATCGTAGGGGTGCATATGTGATTGGATTGGTGGATGTCATGCGCGATTAGTCCGGTGAAATGGATATAAGTTGATTGATTAGTGAGTTGTTAAATGTTGGACATGCTTTTAAATTGTAGAGCTCACTAGGTGTCGGTTAGTCAAATAAACCTCGATCGGTGTAAATTTCGGTGTATGCGAATACGAATTGCCGATGTGAGATTAGTAGAACTTGATAGTTAGTATTAGCTTAAATGGTCTAGTAAAGAACAATTGATGGATTTAGTCTTGGTCATGTGCATATCACTTGGTGGAAATTGTGCAATCACCGGATGGATTGTATGTATGAATTAAAGATGGTGAGTCCGAGCATTATTTGTTGGGTTGAATATCTTGTTTACACCTTAGTGGATGTTAGTATAGGATTTAGATCAAGATATGAGAATATGATTGGAGAGGGTTATGCATGTGTTTGGATTCAACACCGGGGAACCGATTAAGTATATGCTAATGAGAAGATTAGATTTGTCGGTAGATGTTTTCCCTTTAGGAAATAAATTGAAAATAAAATAAAATACATAGACCCCACTTGTCATGGCAGAGGCTAGGTCATCCTACCTATAAAAAAATTATTTAATGCAGTAGTAAAATCAGAAAAGAATTATTTTTACACGAAAAAGTATTTTAACTTCAATAATTCATAACTAATTCATATGAACTCCAAATGGGGTGATTCAATTTTTATTGATCATAAATTTTAATTACCTTTCATGCCATGTAAAGCTTATCCCTACCACTATTCTACAAATTTCCGCGAAACAATTAAATTCGGATGAACAGTAACAGAATATTGATTTTCAGCATTTTCCAAAAAATCTGATTTTCAAACTACTGTAACTCTCTCATATAAACTCCAAATGGAATAATTTTTGTACCTAAATTCATATAAAATCATAATATATCTACTGTATAAATTTCATGCATTTTGGAGCAATTTGAGTTTTTGGCTATTTCTCGGTGTTTATTCGATATCGCTTTTCTTTAGATTCCGAGTTGCCGGAAGTATGAGAGTAAGTAACCGAGAGTGAGCAAGTGAACTACCAGCAAGGCAAGCATCATTTGAACTTTCTTTTGCATCATATTTGATCCCAGTTTTGGTTAAGATAGTGCAATGATAATTGCTTGCATGCTATTTTGATTATGTCAATATTTTTGTGATGTGTAGTTTAGTTATGTCCTATGCTTGAGGTTAATCTTGAATCATGCCAACTCCTATATGCTTAAGATAGGATGTGTGAATTATGGGTTATAGAATTGCTTAGCCATGCAAGTCTAGACACGGTAGTTCGATCGTCGGGAATAACCCGGCGGTTTTTGGGATAAACACAACTCTTAATTTATGTTTTTACTTCAGATCTTTGTAGCTGTTTTATGAGACAAATTTTGTCATTTTAAATGGGCTTTTTGGTCTGGACAAGTGTTGGTTAGTGATGGTGCTTTGTGCACGAGCATTGGGTAAGTGGAAGGACTTGTCTGGACAATTAAGGACCGAACTTTGGGTACCTGCTGTTCAAGCAACACTCGTGCTGCCACACGCGGGTTGGGAGCCGTATGGTTAAGTAGGGGGAAGGTTTTATTGTGTTGAGTCCCACGGTGGTGAAATTGTAAGGGCATAGGACCGTGAAATCCTATGTCCCTTTTGGGGCCGATAGGGCATGGGGCCGTAACGTCTTATGTTCCTAGGAGCCACGGTTGAGGACTTAGCCAATGGAATTGTCTTGCTAAAAGCGACCATATCTTGATTTACCCGGCGGCATATCATAGGAAGTGTGCTATATTCGGAGGCATCCGGAGGCTAACGGGCTAATCAAGTCGTGTGGGTAAAGTAGTACACCTGCGAGGTATAAATCTATTCGAATAGCGTGTCACGGTTATGGACGACAACTGAAATTTGTGGCTGCTTATTGTTAGACTTTTAATTAAAATTGTGGTTGAACTTGGCATTCGTCATGAGCGGGATGTTCATGTGTTTAGTACATCAAAGTGGGCTGCCACTTTGGTCTTTGTATGATTCAATTGTTTATTCTTGAAATGCTTTACTACATGCTTTACTTCTACTTCAAATCTGATTTTAAATGGGCACATGAAAACTAGTATGTGTAGGATGTTATTTGTTGCGTCTCTTTCAAAACTAAACCAATATGAGCCATCCTTTGAATGACCCTTATGCATAAATAATTTTATTTGTGTAAGACTTGTGAGTACACTTGTACTCGGCGGATGTTCTTTGGCCTTTTCGGTGAGGAAGATTATGAGTCGACGATCTTGTTAGTGTCGACTTGGGTGACACTAACGAGTAGTGTCTTTGTCATTTAACCCCGATCGGTTGCCGATGGGTGATGGGCATACCACTACTGGTCTTTTGCTTTATTTATTTGCTTCCGCTGCTACTTGATACTTTACTTTGAATTTGGCGGTCGGTGTATGTAATAAGTGTAGACTTTGACTATTATGCGGTATGTCTTTCGATCTCTTGTTGTATCGTTGTATGGATGTAATCAACGTTGGATGAGAGTATGAGTATATTGGTCGTTGATCTTGGGAGCCAATATAAGTCATACTCGTTGTTGATGAATTCCCATTTAACTCATTAAGTATAGTGCTTCGAATCGAAAGAGAATCGACAATTATGTAGCGCTCGCAAAGGAGCAGCGCGCATGATCGTTGAGGGTCTAGCATTCGGCTAAGCCTCTCACTTGGATAGGGTTAAATTGGAATTCATTCACCGGAGACCCGTGATTATGTCCCTAAGACCTTGTCTAATCTCGGTCTTATGGAGATAATCTGCCGGGTCCCCACAGCGTTGGTATCAGAGCCATCTTGATCAGAGGTTAGAGATAGCATGGGCGTTAAGTTTAGCTTGATCCATTGGTCTAAAACTATTTTCAAAGTGTCAAACTAATTTGAAAAAAAAAACTAAGTTAGGAATCTCTTTTATTCCTTATCCATCTTAGTATCTTTTCTCACCTTATTCTTGTTTCGATTTACGAAACTAACTCATCTTGCCATTCTGTCCCTGGTTAAGTCGTCAATACCTTGTTCGGGAGACCCAAGCTGAAGATGTGGATGGATATCCGGCGCTTCTAGAGATATATTGTGAAGAGCAAACTTCATTTATCAACACCAATACTCCATCTACCATCGGGATCAAGGGCGAGGTTGGAGGATTATTTGGCGAGGATCAATATCGTTGCGGACATGTGACAAGGAGTATCCCATACAGTTCGGCGCGTGGCACCTCGAGGCCACGGCATTGCAAGAAGTGGCTCGTGTGGCATCGAGCCATCTTCGTCATGACTTGACGGTTAGCTCGACCTTCATACTACCACTTTCCTATGCAAGCACGTGGCGCATGTGAGTGAACATTGCGGGATCGATGCGGGAAAGACACTCAAGCGCGACGGTGGCAAGGTTGATTCACATCATGGATCGGTCCATCGTTGTACTATGCATGAGTTATGGTAGGCACGGCGTCGTCTCACTATGACTCAAGGGCGCTCGCAACCCCTATGCAACATGGGGCTTGTGGACGGCATGTGCTTTATGGAGAGAACGAGGTCTCTCTATATGCGTCGCACCACGAATACCGTCTTCCCAGTGGGAAGGCAAGTACCCAATCTTGGACCGAGACGTCAAGCTCTTATGATTGTAGGTTCCTCTCGTGTCCAGAGCATCGGCGAAAGAACGAGAAGATGATGCCTTGCTGCGATTTTAGGAATAAAATTAGGGCTTATTCTTAGATTATATGCGCCCTAACGATATTATTACTTAGCCTGTAGACGCTAGATTTTGTAGTGATCATTTGCTCTCTTTTGTTCCAAGTAGTTGTGCACCGCCCACGGGTGGGTTGTATCGCAACTATGTTGGAAAACTAATCGTGTTTCATTTATATCTTGTGCCATCCCTAGTGCTTTTATTTTTCATTTATTTCAAGTTGGCTCTTGTGTTTGAATGCTTAACATCTACAAGTTAAATTAAGGACCTTACCCTTGTTGTTTCCCCTACCTTATGCTTTTCCCTCTCATCTCTTTAATGGAAGTCGCATGTTGATTAAGAGATTGATAGCGAAATCGGTAAAGAGAATGATATGATTGAATAACTACTATTTTATCTTTAATTAGATCTTTTATGTTTATTGATATTGGTGGTTGCGCATTGTCAAAGTGATATATGATAATTGAGAAATTGAATTATTGCTCATGATCCCCGAATATGATCTTAGAAGTGTTTATTAGATTTTCGAATCGTGAGATATTAACCTTTGTGAGATCAATTGTGGGTTATGGTAGTTGTTACCATCAGAGGTTACGATATGAGTATAAATGGAACCATTGTAGTGAGGTGTCGACACCAGCGGATGATGTTGGGTTTATATCGGAGGATTATGCAGGTACAACTCATGGAATACATGAATATAATTGAATAACTAATTTTGGTAGTCCACTTGTGGATTTAGATTTTAGATATGTCTTAGATGATATATCGATAAGATTGTGAGTCAAATTACGGTCTAGCGTGATAAAGTTAGAATTTGAAACTACAATGAGATTATAAATTTTACTTATGATGATCAATTGGGATTTTTAAAGTTATATTTGAGTATATAACCAGATCTTAATACTTCTAGAGATGGAGAAAGATTATGGGATTGAGTGGTCATATAGTGGATGGCTATGAGGATTGAATGGGAGATTTATATCTTTGGGAATAGTTGTCCCAACGATGGCATAATTAGATTAATTATGGATGATTAAATGTAGCCGTTGGATTTAGAAAATGCTTGAGGGTAAGTAGACCTTGGAAGACATCGAGTTAATATTGTTGATTTGAACTAAGATAATTATTGTGAATAACTTGATCCGGACAAAGTTAGTGATTAAGACTATTTGGATTATAGTTGGATGAGAAACTCACCTTGAATGGATGATCCTTTTGATAATTTGATTTTCTTAGGTCGGAGTTGACTCTGGATAGAGGAGGTATATCTACGGCCTATGCTAATTGTCATGATTTTGGAGGCCAATTGATCCTAGAGTGGGGATGAGTGGATTAGACCTTAAGAGATTAACTAGTGTATTCGGTGGATTGGTTATTACAACTAGATTGATCATCCTAACAAAAGGATTGAGGAGCATAAATATATAGAGACATTGCTTGAAGATACAGTTGATCTTGCATAGATATTCTTTCTTTTAGAAATTTAATTGTTGTGAGGAAAATTTCTGGAAACAACAATTAGTTGATAAATGGTTGATAGTATATGTCAATTGGTAAATTGTTGGCCTTGGAATACTGTTTTTAGAGCTCATGAATTGGGAGTTATATTGGAGATACCCTATGGTAGAAATTTATAAAGCCAGCGTAATGGAATATGTGAGCAATATGGTGATTCCACTTAGGATTATAGTGTTCACGATAATGTAATCAAGATCGGAGTTAAACCATGATTTATATTGTGGGACTGGATTAATAGATGCTTGTCCTCACTTATGCATTGTGAAAATTTAGAAGTAAGTCAGCACCCTCATTATAAATCAAATCAAACCAATAAATTTTTAGTGGTTTGGAAGAATACATCAAGTAAGTGATTTCGGAGGTTAACAAACACATTGTGGAACAATATATTGGAGTGTGTTTGCCTTAGACCAAATATGATTGATGGATTTTAATTAGATGTTACCGAACCAAAAATGCCGAGATAGAAGTGGTATTGGTTGAAGATCGAATCATTTGGTCTTTGAAAAAAAAAATCGGATTTTAACAAAGTGACTAAGTTTTTCTGCCCCTATCCTTTTCTACCCGAATCTCGGGGACGAGATTCTTTCTAAGGGGGGGAGGTTTGTAACATCCCGATTTTCAGGATCAGTATATTAATATTTAAGTAGGCGATCTAATAAAAATTTGGCAATATTTTAAAAATTTTCCCATGTTTAATTCAAATGTTGCCTTTAAAATCGAATCGAATTGAAAGTCTGCATTTAAATTGAATTACTTTGAGTTCTTGTTTTAGCATGTATTCTTTTTTTTTAAAAAAAAAAGTCTTGTTGTCATTCATTCATACCATTGATGTCACTTCTAGTTCGATCAACCGTAGGCGAGACATCTGCATTTCCATTTCTTTTCCCCAACTTCTCTCTTTGCAATCACCACCAAAAGTAAGATTTAGACGACGCATGTTATACCGCTGCGTTCGTTGTCTAGAAACAATCTATTTATACAAGTAGTTTTTATGCATGGCAATTAGAGTGATTTCGCGGAGGAGAAAGGAAGTAGCGGATAAAATACTGCAACCCTCCTCTCAACTATTGTTTTCTTCACTTCTCAA
This sequence comes from Ampelocalamus luodianensis, assembly GCA_036346255.1. Classification (NCBI taxonomy): domain Eukaryota; kingdom Viridiplantae; phylum Streptophyta; class Magnoliopsida; order Poales; family Poaceae; genus Ampelocalamus; species Ampelocalamus luodianensis. Next base: position 136,381 of record JAYEVH010000339.1, on the reverse strand, counting down.
CCACACTTTTCTCATTTTTATGCCTAGCCGAACAACCCCAACCCACTGCCATTCACTTTGCCTGACATGTACTCTACAGCTAGCACATCATAGCACCAAAAGATCTATATATATATATATATATATATATATATATATATATATATATATATATATAATCTCACGTCCAAGACAAAAAGAGACTAGCGCACTAGCACGTGATCTATGCATGTGTGCATCTCCTACTAGTAAATCGCATAAAAGAAAAAGAAAACAAGTCACTGCACCTAATAGCATGCAGCTTGTACATCACCTCCAACTACCATTTCTTTATTCTCCTAGGCGTTCTGCCGAACCATCCTCCCACCTCCCAGTGCCAATTCATTTCTTCTCCTGACGCCTTCCTTGCCCAAAGCCGAAAACCTCCTGCCACTTTTCCTTTTCGGTTTTAGCTCACTGCGCACCCATGTCAACTTACTCCCCAACCATGGTCCCATCCGAACAGATCACCCCACTGCTACTCATCTTCTCCCACGCCACTTCTTCCCCAACACAACACCTCCATTTCTTCTCACCCATGAGCTCAAAACAGCACACTTCTCTCCTTCCAATCCCAATCAAAAACCGGAAATCATGCAATGCATGTCATACCATTGCCTTCCCCATCACTCAAGCAGTCCATTCATCCAAGAGTTTCTCACATGCATGGCCTTTGGCGTTCTTGAGAAGTGGGAAAGAAGAAGCGATGGTCTTTGCTTGGTTCTAGCATGGGAGCGAGCACCACGGCCCATGCGGCGCATGGGAGGCTGCGATGGCAGGTCGGCAATGGCGCGGCGGCTCCGGCGGCCAGCGTGGCGCGACCTGAAGCGCGGCGTCATGGCCGGTGGGCATGGCGACTGCGCGGCGCCATCGATGGCCGGTTGCGGCGGCGGCGTGAAGACAACAACGCCAAGGCGTGCGGAGAAGCGGCGCATGCGGCGCCGAGGACTGCCTCGTCAAGGCGTCGGTGGTGGCGCCGGCTTAGCGCCACGCGGTAGGGGCGAGTTTGGCGGCGTATGTAGCAGGAGCAAGATGAGTCTGCGGCGCTCGGTGAGGCGGCGCATGCGGCGGTGCTGCGGCCCCTGCATGCATGCGATGTGGTGGCGGCTCAGTGGTGGTGGCCAAATGGCGGCGGTGATGGCGGAGGATGGCGAGCACAGGGCGGCGGCGAGGAGGCATGGGCGCGGGCGGCGGCGTGGAGGAGCGGCCAATAACGCTGCGCATGCATGGGGCAGCGCGGCGGCGAGCAAGGTGAGCGTTATGGCATGTCGCTTAGCGCGGCGTCGGCAAGCGACTTCGATGGGTGTGGCGAGCGGCGACGCCGATGCGGGCGAGGCGCGACGCGGTAACGGCGACAACTACGGTAGACGCGGACGCGGAGCCGAGAAGAGGACGTCCGGCCATATTGGGCACGCCTAGTGCCGTGGTAAAATACTTCGCGTTAAATTGTGCTATCGCATTACGACATTAGTTGTGCATGTTGCATATTAGTTATGTGCATGTCAACTATTTATGCATGTTTAATTGCAAAAATGATTTGGTAAATTAAGTCCGGTATAATTCTCCAGTTATGTCTTATTTATGCATAGGCGTCTTCATGCGATGTATGTCGGCATATGCGAGTAATTTTATCATCGTAGCGAAATATGTATCTTATTGATCGGTAGATGCTAGCTAAAATATAAGAGTTGATTATTTGATCGGACAATATTATTTTGAAGTCGCATGGAAGTTAGTGGTGATCTATGGAGGATAAATTAATTGGCGGTTTCTTCTCACATTGGATTAATAATTTTAGGAGATAGGACGCATAAGGATTTTATGATTTATTACTTGTTGAAGGACTCTTGTGTTGATGATTAATGAGATATAGAGGTTGAATCGGATGGTTTATTCAATCATGAGCAAATTGATCGGATGCCTTAAGTAATAGCTACGTGAGTCTTATGGTAGAATTGGGAGAAGGTAGAATGGATTATTCAATTTCGGATAACTAATTTGATTGCCATATAATTATTAGGTAAGTCCCATGTGCTAAGTGGGTGGAATTGTACTCTCTATTGGATTAGTAGCTAAATGATTATTAGTCAATCGTAGGGGTGCATATGTGATTGGATTGGTGGATGTCATGCGCGATTAGTCGGTGAAATGGATATAAGTTGATTGATTAGTGAGTTGTTAAATGTTGGACATGCTTTTAAATTGTAGAGCTCACTAGGTGTCGGTTAGTCAAATAAACCTCGATCGGTGTAAATTTGGTGTATGCGAATACAATTGCCGATGTGAGATTAGTAGAACTTGATAGTTAGTATTAGCTTAAATGGTCTAGTAAAGAACAATTGATGGATTTAGTCTTGGTCATGTGCATATCACTTGGTGGAAATTGTGCAATCACCTGATGGATTGTATGTATGAATTAAAGATGGTGAGTCCGAGCATTATTTGTTGGGTTGAATATCTTGTTTACACCTTAGTGGATGTTAGTATAGGATTTAGATCAAGATATGAGAATATGATTGGAGAGGGTTATGCATGTGTTTGGATTCAACACCGGGGAACCGATTAAGTATATGCTAATGAGAAGATTAGATTTGTCGGTAGATGTTTTCCCTTTAGGAAATAAATTGAAAATAAAATAAAATACATAGACCCCACTTGTCATGGCAGAGGCTAGGTCATCCTACCTATAAAAATTATTTAATGCAGTAGTAAAATCAGAAAAGAATTATTTTTACACGAAAAAGTATTTTAACTTCAATAATTCATAACTAATTCATATGAACTCCAAATGGGGTGATTCAATTTTTATTGATCATAAATTTTAATTACCTTTCATGCCATGTAAAGCTTATCCCTACCACTATTCTACAAATTTCCGCGAAACAATTAAATTCGGATGAACAGTAACAGAATATTGATTTTCAGCATTTTCCAAAAAATCTGATTTTCAAACTACTGTAACTCTCTCATATAAACTCCAAATGGAATAATTTTGTACCTAAATTCATATAAAATCATAATATATCTACTGTATAAATTTCATGCATTTTGGAGCAATTTGAGTTTTGGCTATTTCTCGTGTTTATTCGATATCGCTTTTCTTTAGATTCGAGTTGCGGAAGTATGAGAGTAAGTAACCGAGAGTGAGCAAGTGAACTACCAGCAAGGCAAGCATCATTTGAACTTTCTTTTGCATCATATTTGATCCCGTTTGGTTAAGATAGTGCAATGATAATTGCTTGCATGCTATTTTGATTATGTCAATATTTTTGTGATGTGTAGTTTAGTTATGTCCTATGCTTGAGGTTAATCTTGAATCATGCCAACTCCTATATGCTTAAGATAGGATGTGTGAATTATGGGTTATAGAATTGCTTAGCCATGCAAGTCTAGACACGGTAGTTCGATCGTCGGGAATAACCCGGCGGTTTTTGGGATAAACACAACTCTTAATTTATGTTTTACTTCAGATCTTTGTAGCTGTTTTATGAGACAAATTTTGTCATTTTAAATGGGCTTTTTGGTCTGGACAAGTGTTGGTTAGTGATGGTGCTTTGTGCACGAGCATTGGGTAAGTGGAAGGACTTGTGCGGACAATTAAGGACCGAACTTTGGGTACTATTTGTTCAAGCAACACTCGTCTTTGCCACACGCGGGTTGGGAGCCGTATGGTTAAGTAGGGGGAGGGTTTTATTGTGTTGAGTCCCACGGTGGTGAAATTGTAAGGGCATAGGACCGTGAAATCCTATGTCCCTTTTGGGGCCGATAGGGCATGGAGGCGTAACGTCTTATGTTCCTAGGAGCCTGGTTGAGGACTTAGCCAATGGAATTGTCTTGCTAAAACGACCATATCTTGATTTACCCGGCGGCATACCATAGGAAGTGTGCTATATTCGGAGGCATCCGGAGGCTAACGGGCTAATCAAGTCGTGTGGTAAGTAGTACACCCTGCGAGGTATAAATCTATTCGAATAGCCGTGTCCACGGTTATGGACGACAACTGAAATTTGTGTTGCTTATTGTTAGACTTTTAATTAAAATTGTGGTTGAACTTGGCATTCGTCATGAACGGGATGTTCATGTGTTTAGTACATCAAAGTGGGCTGCCACTTTGGTCTTTGTATGATTCAATTGTTTATTCTTGAAATGCTTTACTACATGCTTTACTTCTACTTCAAATCTGATTTTAAATCGGGCACATGAAAACTAGTATGTGTAGGATGTTATTTGTTGCGTCTCTTTATAAAAACTAAACCAATATGAGCCATCCTTTGAATGACCCTTATGCATAAATAATTTTATTTGTGTAAGACTTGCGAGTACACTTGTACTCAGCCAGATGTTTGCTGGCCTTTTCAGGTGAGGAAGATTATGAGTCTAACGATCTTGTTAGTGTCGACTTGGGTGACACCAACGAGTAGTGTGCTATCATTTAACCCCCAGTCGGTTGCCGATGGGTGATGGGCATACCACTACTGGTGTTTTGCTTTATTTATTTGCTTCCGCTGCTACTTGATACTTTACTTTGAATTTGGCCGGTCGGCCGTATGTAATAAGCTATAGACTTTGACTATTATGCAGTATGTCTTTCGATCTCTTGTTGTATGCGTTGTATGGATGTAATCAACATTGGATGAGAGTATGAGTATATTGGTCGTTGATCTTAGGAGCCAATATAAGTCATACTCGTTGTTGATGAATTCCCATTTAACTCACTAAGTGTAGTGCTTCGAATCGAAAGAGAATCGACAATCATGTAGCGCTCGCAAAGGAGCAGCGCGCATGATCGTTGAGGCTCTAGCATTCGGCTAAGCCTCTCACTTGGATAGGGTTAAATTGGAATTCATTTACCGGAGACCCGTGATTATGTCCCTAAGACCTTGTCTAATCTCGGTCTTATGGAGATAATTACCGGGGTCCCCACATTACCTATGTAATCCTTTACCCCACCACTGTTCTACAAATTTTGGCCAAATAATTAAAATACATAACTTAGGGTTAATGAAACCTGAAATTCAAAATATCATAACTTCCAATTCATAACTCCAAATGGAATAATTCTTTTACCTAAACCCATCTAAAATCATGACCTAACTACTGTAGAAAAATCATGCATTTTTTAGTATTTTAGTTTTTGAGTTGTTTTCTCGGTATTTATTTGATGTTATAATTATATAGATTTGAGCATATTGATATCGACACTTACGCTCTGAGAGTGAGCAGCTCTTTGTACCACAAGGCAAGCATCATTTGAACTTTCTTTTGCATCATATTTTATCCCAGTTTTGGTTAAGTTAGTGCAATGATAATTGCTTGCATGCTATTTTGATTATGTCAATATTTTTGTGATGTGTAGTTTAGTTATGTCCTATGCTTGAGGTTAATCTTGAATTATGCCAGTACCTACATGCTTAAGATAGGATGTGATGACTATTGAATATGGGTTGCTTAGCCATGCAAGTCTAGATACGGTAGTTCGACCGTCGGGAATAACTCGGCGGTTTTGGGATAAACACAACTCTCACTTTATGATTTATACTTCAGATCTTTGTAGCTGTTTTATGAGTTAAATTTTGTCATTTTTAAAATGAGATTTGGTCTGGACAACTGTTGGTTAGTGATGGTGTCTTTGTGCACGAGCATTGGGTAAGTGGAAGGACTTGTCTGGACAATTGAGGACCGAACTTTGGTAACGTCGTTAATTCAAGTACACTCGTGCTGCCACACGCGGGTTGGGAGCTGTATGGTTAAGTAGGGGGAGGGTTTTATTGTGTTAAGTCCCATGGTGGTGTAAGGGCATAGAGACCGTGAAATCCTATGTCCCTTAGGAGCCGATGTAATCCTTTATAGTGTGCAAGGGAGCACCAATTCTATTTGTTTTGATTGCATCGGTATGTCCAATACAACTTTTGAGCCCCCTAGCAAGTGCTATCATATGCTTGTACTAGGCAAGGAACCATCTCACAAGGGGGGGGGGCTTAGCCCAATAGGGCCTTCTTGCTGAAAATGACTGTATCTTGATTTACCCGGTCGGCATACCATAGGAAGTATGCTATTTTCGGAGACATCTGGAGGCTTACATGCTAATCAAGTCGTGTGGGTAAAGTAGTACACCCCTGCAGGGTATCAATCCATTCGAATAGCCGTGTCCACGGTTATGGACAACCGCTTGAGTTCGGGAGTTACTATTGTTAGACTTTTAATTAAAATTGTGGTTGAACTTGGTATTCGTCATGAACGGGATGTTCATGTATTTAATACATCAAAGTGGGCTGCCACTTTGGTCTTTGCATGATTCAATTGTTTATTACTGAAATGCTTTACTATATGCTTTACTTCTACTTCAAATCTGATTTTAAAATGGGCACATGAAAAACTAGTATGTGTAGGATGTTACTTGTTGCGTCTCTTTCGCAAAACTAAACCAATATGAGCCATCCTTTGAATGACCCTTATGTATAACTAATTTTATTTGTGTAAGACTTGCGAGTACACTTGTACTCGGCGGATGTTTCTTGGCCTTTTGGTGGGGAAGATTATGAGTCTGACGATCTTGTTAGTGTTGACTTGGGTGACACTAACGAGTAGTGTGCTATCATTTAACTCCCAGTCGGTTGCCGATGGGTGATGGGCATACCACTACTGGTCTTTTGCTTATTTTACTTGCTTCCGTTGCTACTTGATACTTTACTTTGAATTTGGCGGTCGTGTATGTAATAAGTTGTATACTTTGACTATTATGCAGTATGTCTTTTGATCTCTTGTTGTATGCGTTGTATGGATGTAATCAACGTTGGATGAGGGTATGAGTATATTGGTCGTTGATCTTGGGAGCCAATATAAGTCATACTCGTTGTTAATGAATCCCCATTTAACTCACTAAGTGTAGTGCTTCGAATCGAAAGAGAATCAACAATCATGTAGCGCTCGCAAAGGAGCAGCGCGCATGATCGTTGAGGCTCTAGTATTCAGCTAAGCCTCTCACTTGGATAGAGTTAAATTTGAATTCATTTACCGGAGACCCGTAATTATGTCCCTAAGACCTTGTCTAATCTCGGACTTATGCAGATAATTACCGGGGTCCCCACATTCTAAGTCTGAAAGTAGCAAAAGTAGACACGATGATCATTCATGATTCAAATCAGCCATCCAAGTCATCATCCAATTCAAACCCGCCCTCTTCATGACTTGCTCCACCCGCATGAGGAGTAGATGGTGGAGTATCGTCATCATCCAATTCTTCATCATCAACCACAAAAGTATCATTCTCATCATCATCTCCACTACCATGCTCCACCTCATCAACATTATGAGTAATCCTTGACTTTGAATGTTGTCGTCGAGGAACATAAGTAATATGAGGGTCTATGGGCCGGTCACTAGACTTGCTAGCACCACCATGAGCTCTCCTAGGAAAATTGCGACCTCTTTGAATGTGCGATGCACCAATGGCTTCATCAACATGAGCCCAAGTTAGATGATCACCGCCATCCGTACCGCCTTGATGAACTGGTTTAGCATTGACGTCTACCCATTCATTATCTCATTGAAATTCTTCTAGGATCAACGGGTTAGATTTCTTTCCTTTAGAGCCTTGCTCACGCAACTTTTGAAACCTACTTGCCATTTTCCGGTTGTATGAAATATACATCAACTTATTCAATCTCTTGTGCTCTAAACGGTTTCTCTTTTTGTTATGGATCTACAATCACAAACTATAAGAAGCATGTCAAAGGCAGCTGTGATGAACATAGACTCATTAAATTGACTGATAAAATAGTTATGCTAGTTACTTATAAATGAAAATGTACTCCAATTGCGCTCGCATCCGAACGCCGAACAACAAAGACTAATGATTCGCTTTGCTAAACATTGGAGCTCATAAGCAAGGCCACCATATGCACCCCACCACAAAAGATAATGTAATTCAAAGTTCAAACATAAAGAGCCTAGTAAGGAGAAAATAAGAAATCATTGTACTACTTATACTTACGAGGACTCTTTTTGTTTTGGTCTTTGATCGCCATTTTCTTTGTGAAGCAATCACCTTTAGTTCTCTCATAATCATCAGCTTGCCTACTTATCTTGCTTTGTTTATCATCGTCGGTCTCCATCTTCCATATCACATCATTGAACATCGACCATAGCCTTGTAGCAAGTCTTTTATTGGTTTCTTTAATGTCAAAAAACTTATTTGGATTCAAGAACAATGCTTCCCCATATAACTTTTGCTCCATTTGGTTGTCCCACCGCTTGTCAACAATTGCTAGCACGTTCTTGAGTAAATCTTGCTTGTGTTGCAAAGATTCGTTGATGTTTGTTTTCGCAACATCCATGGCCATCCAAATCTCAAGCATTGCTGGCCTCTCATCACCATCGGCAATCCTCAAAGCAATAAGAAGGGGTTGTGAAGCTCTCATGCAATTTTCCACTGAATTCCAAAATGACATAGAAAGCACAATTCCCACAACTGCCTTCCCTAGTTCTGTGGTAGACAATCTGTTCTCATTCCATTCTTCACTAACAAAGAGACCTTTCAAAGGTTGCCTATGCTTGAACATACTGGCCAAGGTGACGAATGATGTAACAAAATGAGTTGCTGCGTGTAACAGCCCAAATTTTCAATTTCAGAAAAATTTAAAAATTTATTTATGTTTGTGGTTTCTCCTGAATTTTCAAAAGCTTTTTATAAGTATTTTAAAGCTAAAACAAATTTATTTACAAAATTAAAAGCCAACAAATAGTTGGAAATAATTTTATTAAGTCGAGAATGAGTATAGAATTTACGTGAATTTTCCATAATTTTGGAAGTATTTTGCTATTTTCTAAAGCCTAAATGAATTAACAGAATTAAAACAATTGAGAAATCAAAAGAAAATCAAAATTCAGTTTGGTAGAAACCCACCAGCTCCGCCCAAACCTTCGCGCGCGCCCACGCCGCGCTCGCCACCGCTCCGCTCTCATCTTCGCCACCGTCAGATTTAAATCGGACGGCTACTAGTTACCCGCCTCGCTTCTCTTGGCCGTTGGATCATGCGCGAGCGGTCAAGATCTTCCACGACAACCGCACGGTCGAATGCCATCATCAACGTGAGCGCGCGATCTTAATCCAACGGCGCGCAAAAGCGCACTTACCGCCGCTCGGTCTAATCTCAACCATTGGATCTTAATCCAGCGTTTGCGCGAAAGTCACTTACGCCGCGAATCTAATCTCGGCCGTGCGTTGAAAATCGGAGGCCCGAGTCATCGTCTTCCTCGCCTTCTTCTTGCGGCGCGCGCGAAACCGCCATGACCAAGTCTTGGAGCTCCGTGTTCCTCGCGGTCTTCGCTCTTTCATCGGGCAATGCGTGTGCAACGGCTCGCCATGTCACACCGCACCCACTTCCCCTCAACCCTTTATCCTCGTGCACGTTTTGCGAAACCGCCCGCACCAAAACCGCCGCGCCACGACCTCCACCACCCCACGCCGCCTCGAACCTTCCGGCGCCTATAAAGGGAGCCCGCCAGAGCCCCTTCTCCTCCTCAACCATTCCCTCTCACTCTCTCCTCCCGCGCCGCGAGCTCGTCGTATTCAGGGTTTCGTCGCCGCCGAGCTGCGTTCTTTGTCGCCAATTCCGTCGCCGTCGTCCACGCGCGTCCTCACCGCCGTCACCATCGGCGTCGCCTCGGCCTCGCGAAACCCGGCGCACTTTCGTTCACCGTGGGGACCATCGCGGCGCCTTCTTCACCGACGACCGATCCGCATCGCATCGACCTGCGTCGCCGCGACCTTTCGCGCATTTTCGCGACCTCGGTGAGCACCACGTTCGACATCGTCCACTCTTCCTTTTGGTATCAATCACACCTCTCGCCGAGACCTCTAGCGCCGGCGAGGTGATTGCCGAGCCGCCACGCGTCGCGATCGGCGTGGCGCCACGGTGGCGGCGCGTACGCCACTGGCGCCATCTCAAAGAACACGGCCGCGTGGCGCGTGTCGGCCTCACGCACACACCACGTGGCCGGTCCACCGTCGCCGTTTCTTCCAAAGTTCGGTGGGCTAGGTCCACCTTGAAAGCCCACGACATGTGGGCCGCATGTCGAAAATCTTTTTAAAATCTTTTAATTTCCGAAAATCCTCATTGGCGTCGGCATTCGCAATAAATGGATTTTCGAGGGAAATAATTCGGAAATTCAATAAAATCTCGATTTAGATATAAACTTGAAATTCATAACTTTTGCATTTGAACTCCAAATTGGGTGTTTCAAATTGCAAAATTTATATAAAATTATAATCTAGCTAACTAAACCAAAATATTTCAGTTTGGAGTTGATTTGAGCTATGTTTTTGAATTTATTTGAATTTGCATTAAATTTGTCGTATTTTAGCGTATAGACTTGACGACTCGGAGAGTTCGATCAAGCGAAGAGTTAGAGTTTCAAGACATCGACCAAGGCAAGTTACACCATTGACCATATTGCTATTATTTTAAGTTATTTTCAGTTTTAAATTCCTTATTGCATGCATATGTTGTTATAAATATTTTAATGTCTGTTTACGTATAGTTAATTCCATATGTTATTGTATGGCCAAATTTGAATGTTGTATCTGACTACCTTGATACCATAGGCAAGATATTACCAAAATTCAAATATATGCTTAGCCAAGCTTAGTCCACATTTGAGAATTTGGGAGGTTTACACAGGACTTCTACAAATTGTTTTCAAACTTGATATTGTGGTATTGTTTTACCACATGAGTTTATAAATAAAGTTTTTATTCAAAATAAAACCAAAATGGGTTTGGATTTGGCGAAATGGTCGGAATGGTGGGTGCGAGTTTATGCACGGGTTTGATCTGGTTAAGATCAAGGCCCATGGGTTGTAGGAATGACGCCCAAGTCGATTGAGGACCGGTCTTTGAGCCGCTTATTGCTATGCCATAACGTACCACCACATGTCTGTATGGGCGGATTTGGCTAACTAATTTGTGATGTCCTAGTATATTTATGTCATGTGATTTTGTGGGTGTCGGCTAGACATTTTATTCCCACTTGGCGCAAGAGGGGCTTCGAGAGCGGTCGGTCAAAGGCGAAACCTTAGCGGGCATGAATGTACTAGGATAAAACATTGTAAAGGCCTCATGGTAATTGCTCAGTCCACACGCCTACGGAGCGTGAATTGGCGGACATAACGAGCATGTCACCTCGTGTGGGTAAAGTTGTACCAACTCTGCGGAGTAGAAACTATTCGAATAGCGCGTCATGATCATGGACATGCTAGCAGGGGCCACTTAAAGTTAGTATTGTTTTTGGTTTTAAAATGCTTTATTAAATGTTGAGGATGGTTAATCCTTATGAAAATTTGGGCGGGAAGCCAAGTGTTAGGAAGGGATCCTTCACTTTACCTTTGGAGGTTATCCACGATATATCATTGCCATTTCAAAATATGATTTTATCCATAGTATAAAATTGCCTTAGAAACTACTATACTTATTCAAGCGAAAAATCTTTTTATGCAAAACAACCCTGACCATACTCACTTGTTTCCTTATGCATGCATTTAAATTCAATATTGGGTGTGACTTGCGAGCACGGTAGTAGTGCTCACTCTTGCTGAATAAATCTTATTCGGAGAAGGCTGCTATCTTGGCGGTGAGGACCGGACGAGTAGGCCTTCGACCCGACGATTGCTGTGGCGCATCGTGTGGCTCCCACTATATTATTATTTCATTGTGTTTATCATTTGACATTTGATGTTATTATTCAAGACTCATTTGTATTAAAGAGTTATTTATTTAATGTCATTTACGTTTCGTGATATGAATGTGATATTCATTTTGTGAGGCTGTGTACCTGAAATCTGGGTGGTGTTTGAACACGAGAATTCGGGATCCTTCGTTCCGGGTTAGACAAAAGTGGTATCGAGCCATATCGATTGTAGGTCGGGCCCACAATAGAATTGGTAAAACCATTAAGGACTATTTTTCAAAAATTTACAAACTATTTACATCTTCCGAGTCCTACTCTTCCTTTCTCTATTAAAAGATTTCTAAACTCTTGTCCTTTCTAAAAATTGTAGATGGTAGAGAGATCAGGCCGCATCTCCCATGGAGTCTCTGCCAGGAGAATGGGCGGATATCCTATGGAAGATGATGCAAGATCCGAGTTTCACGAAGAGACCCACATACCAAGGATACAAGTATATCGTGGGACAGCGAGCGCTGGAGAGTGGAGGTTATCCTCTACTCTAACTTAGCGCGGATACATCCTTCCACATCTTCGACGCCCCAATGCGTCGGGAGACTTCGAGGCGGCATCAAGATGCGGCAAGAAAGCCGTCGCGCCACTTCGCTACACCTCGCGCCCATTTCGGGATCTGCATTCCAGTATTATCCCATGCACATCCCCACTCGGCTAGGCGGTGCCTTGGCTCAGTAGAGAATGAGGATATCTTGGAGATCACCCACAGTGGAGTTAGCCAAGCGATGGATTACGCCTATGGCAACACCACAGAGAGTGTATCTCGTTCGAGGAGGCTAGAAAGCTGCAGAGAGAGATTGAAGGCGGTGAGCTGAATTGGCTCTGTACAAGAAGGGCCAAGGCGACACTGTAACTCCCGGACTACACCCCATCCACCCCATAGATGTTTACCCCACCATTTGAGATATTTGCTTTCCTTTAGTTGTTCGATTAGCTGCGAATTATGAGCTACTAACCTTTGTGGTAGCCATAATTAGATGAATAAAATAAAGGATTACTTGCAAAAAAAATTTTGTTTCTTTGCCTTGTTTTTGTGTGCTTTTGGGCTAATATAAATTTACTCCCCCTTAGTGCAATCTTTTCTTCCCTTTCCTAAGTCTTTGGAAAATTCAAGCGGATGGTGAACACCACTTGAGAAATGGCAGCATCGAGGTCGGAACAACGGAAATACCGACCATCGGGAGCGACATGTTCAAGAACCTCCCCACCACCAGCAGCGGGACCGGATTGGCGGCGGATGATGGCCAATCAAACTCACCTTATTGAATTGTTGGCTCGGTCGCTCAACAACGCCGAACAACCACGAACAGGCGAGCTACGCCGCGACTGGACGCGCACACCCTCCTCAGCGGGTGACCATGTCGGAGTTCATGCGTATCGTCCTCAGACATTCTCCGGTAGCACCGAGCCAATGGATGCGGCGATTGGCCGTGCCATCGGAAAGAAATTGGACATCGCACAATGCACGGTCGTGAGAAGGTCTGTTCGCAACTCATCGACTCAACGGACCGACCTCGAGAATGGTGGGACAATTTACGCATCACCACGCCAATGCCGGGCTATCTCGTGGGGCGAGTTTGTGAGAACCTTCATGCACACATTCCTGCCGGCATGATGACGCGAAGAAGAAGGAGTTTCATGCACTCCGCCAAGGCAATCGCTTCGGTGGCGAGTATCTTCACCGTTTCAACCAGCTAGCCCGCTATGCCGGCCGATGTGACGAGAGATGAAGAAGCGGCAAGAAAGGTTCTGGAGGGACTCAACGGCGATATCTCTGTCCAACTCATCTCCCGAACTTCACCGACTTCCAGCGGTTGGTGGACAAAGCGTCCGCGGGAGGCAAACATCACGAGATGGAGAACATAGCGGAGGATGGCGCCCGAAGATTAACGCAGGAGGCTTTCCCAAACCTCGATTCATTCGGCGGCCCACCGCGGCGTGGGAAGTTCGATCTTCCACATCCGAGCCGGTGCGGTCGGCGCCCCAACACCTCCAACTTCGCGCGCGCCAGCGGGAGGACAATTTGTGAAGAGCTCCGCCCCACCGGTGCGAGGTGACTGTTTCCCTTTACAGCAGCGACGACAGGCCATTATGCCAACAGATGCCCAAGAAGCGAGCAGCGGCGGCGTCTTTCAAGCGGCACCGAGAGCCACGACCAGCGGCGCGCAAAGCCGTCGAGCCGGTTCATCAAGGGCGTGTGAACCACGTCACGGCGAGAAGCCGGCGACCGGATGTTGTGCTTGGTATGTTTCTTGTCAATTCAATACCGCTTGATTACTATTTGATTCGGAGCTTCGCATTCTTTCGTGTCAAATAAATTTGTGGGCAAAAATGGGTTACCAATATCTTCCTTAGCAAATCCATGATAATCCATTCCCGGGTTGAAAATGAGAACTAGTTCTCTATGCAGAACCTCACCCTTGAAATATCCGGAGTATCCTTCCTAGCAGACTTGATAGTCTTGCATTCCCAAGGTGCGGGCGTTATTCTTGGAATGGATGGTTAGCCAAGAATCATGGACAAATAGATCGTGCCAATAGGTCTATCACCCTCACAAATGGAGAAGGAATTTGGTGGAGTTCAAACCCAAGACTGCACCAATGGAAGTTCTATCCTCACGACATGAAGGAAGTGAAACTTGAAGACATACACGTAGTCAGAGAATATCTTTGATGTCTTTCCTGATGAATTACATGGCATGCCACCGGATCGGGACGTCATGTTCTTAATTGACTTAGTCGCAGGGACAGCTCCAATATCGAAGCGACCCTATAGAATGCCAGCTAATGAGTTAGCGGAATTGAAGAAACAGATTGAAGAACTGCGAAGCAGAGGTTACATCCGACCCAGTTCATCACCTTGGGGAGCACGAGTGTTGTTCGTCAAGAAAAGGACAATAGCATGAGGATGTGTGTTGATTACAGATCACTCAATGAGGTGGCGATCAAGAACAAATATCCTTTACCGGGATAGATGATGCATTCGATCATTGAAAAGAGCAAGTGTCTTTTCAAAGATTGATTTGAGATCTGGCTATCACCAACTGAAGATCAGACCGGAAGATATTCCGAAGACAGCTTTCACCACGAGATATGGACTGTACGAGTTTACAGTGATGTCATTTGGTTTGTGAGCGCCCTGCTTATTTCATGAATATGATGAACAAAGTGTTCATGGAATTCTGGATAAGTTCGTGGTTGTTTTCATCGATGACATTCTCATCTACTCGAAGGATGAAGAAGAACACGAAGCATATCGAATGATCTTGGACAAGCTCGAGAACATCGACTTTATGCTAAATTCAGCAAAAGTGAATTTTGGCTAAGTCAAGTGGCATTCCTTGGACATATTGTGTCGGCGGGAGGAATCGCATAGATCCCGCCAAGGTTGAAGCCGTGTCAGTTGGAAGCAACCGGGATAGTCACCAAGTGGGAAGTTTTCTTGGACTAGCGGGTTATTACCGCGAGTTCATTGAAAATTTCTCTAAGATTACAAGACCCATGACTCAACCGAAGAAGGAGAAGAAATTTGATTGGGCGGATGCTGTGAAGAAAGTTTTCAAGACACGAAGAGGAGATTGGTCTCAGACTGTGTTAGTTTTACGATATCCATAAAGATTTCGAGATCTTCTGCGGCGCATCCCGTCAAGGTCTCGGATGCGTATTGATGCAGGGAGGGCAAGGTAGTAGCTTATGCATCGAGGCGGTTGAGGCCACATGAAGGAATTATCAACCCACGATCCGGAGTTAGCGGCGATTGTGCATGCCTTGAAGATCTGCGGCATTATCTCATTGGTAACCATTGTGAGATTTTCACGATCACAAGAGTTTGAAGTATATATTCACACAGTAAATTAAACCTTGGCGAGAAGATGGTTAGAGTTGATAAAAGATTACGATCTTGGAATCCATTATCACCGGCAAAGCAAATGTAGTTGCGGATGCCACGGCGAGAGAAGGCCTATTGCAATACCATGATGGTGCGGAAGGCAGCCCGAACTACATGAAGAATTGAAGCGTCTAAACTTGGAAATTGTTAGTCAAGGTTGTGTGAATGCTCGGAAGTACAACCGACTCTTCAAAGTCGGATCGAGAAAAACAACTAGAAGATGATGACATCAAGGAGATCAAGAAGAATATGCGAAGAGGCAAGGCTCGAGTTATTTGAAGATGAACAAGGAACCGTGTGGTTTGGGAATCGCATTTGTGTACCTAACCAACGGAGTTAAAGCAGTCAATTCTTAAGGAGGCTCATGAAACGCCTTACTCCATTCACCCGGAAGCACCAAGATGTACGGGATCCGAAGAGAAATCTGTGGAGTCGGCATGAAGCGAGAATTGCTTGAGTTAGTGCGCTCATTGTGATGTGTGTCGTGAGTTAAAGCGAACATCGAGACCAATTGGATTGTTGCATTTACTACCAATCCCGAATGGAAGTGGGAAGAGATTGGCATGGACTTCATCACGGACTTCCTAGGACCCAATCGGGATATGATTCTATCCGGGTGATAGTTGATCGGTTGACCAAAGTAGCTCACTTTATTCCCGTCAAAACTACTTACGAAGCGGCGGTTGGCGAGTTATATGTGGCTAGGATCGTTTGTCTACACGGGTACCCAAGAAGATTGTGTCAAACAGAGGTTCTCGGTTTACATCAAGATTCGCGAGTGCATGAAGCCTTAGGCACGGACTCAACTTGATCTGACCTATCATCCTCAAGCGGATGGTCGACAGAGCGCACCAATCAAGTCCTCGAAGATATGCTCCGAGCCCGTGCCTTGGAATTTGGACAAAGTTGGGACAAGAATTTGCCGTATGCGAATTCTCGTATAACAATAGCCATCAAGCTAGTTTGCAAATGGCTCCTTTTGAAGCATTGTATGGCGAAAATGCGAACTCCATACGTGGGATGAAGTAGGAGAGCATCAACTCTTTGGACTGAAATAATCAAAGAGGCGAGAAAGTAAGGTCAAAGCTATAAGGGAACATTTGAAAGTGGCACAAACAGACAAAGAGTTATCGCTGATAACCGTCGGAGGATCTAAACTTTGAGGTAGGAGACTGGTCTATCTCGGTCACTCCACTCGGAGGAGTAAGAAGATTCGAACGAAGGAAAAATCGCACCTGATTTGTGGGGCCATACAAAATTCTAGCCAAAGAGGTGAAGTGGCATATCGGCTTGAGCTACGAAGCCTTGTCACCGTGTACGATGTCTTCCATGTATCCCGATTGAGGAAGTGCTTGCAAGCGCGAAGACCATACCTTCTTGGAAAGTTTCGATCTTCGTGAAGATCTCACCTCGATGGAGCGACCAATCAAGATTCGGATGTCGCGAGAGCGAGTCACGAAGTAATCATCGGATCATACAAGGTGCGGTGGAGTCATCACCCGAAAGTGAAGCCACATGGGAAAAGAAGAAGACCTCAAGACCAACTATCCGATCTCTTTGTTGACCAATCCACGAATCTCGGTCGAGATTCCTTAAGGGGGTAGGTTTATAATGACCCAAATTTTCAATTTGAGAAAAATTTAAAAATTTATTTATGTTTGTGGTTTCTCCGAATTTTCAAAAGCTTTTATAAGTATTTTAAAGCTAAAACAAATTTATTTACAAAATTAAAAGCCAACAAATAGTTGGAAATAATTTTATTAAGTCGAGAATGAGTATAGAATTTCGTGAATTTTCCATAATTTTTGGAAGTATTTTGCTATTTTCTAAAGCCTAAATGAATTAACAAATTAAAACAATTGAGAAATCAAAAGAAAATCAAAATTCAGTTTGGTAGAAACCCACCAGCTCAAGCCCAAACCTTCGCGCCTGTGACCAAACCGCGCTCGCGCCCGCCTCTCATCTTCGCCACCGTCCGATTTAAATCGGACGGCTACTAGTTACCCACGCCTGCTTTCTTACGACGTTGGATCATGCAATCGACGGTCAAGATCTTCCACGACAACCGCGGTCCGAATGCCATCATCAACGTGAGCGCACGATCTTAATCCAACGGCCGCCAAAGCGCACTTACGCTTCGGTCTAATCTCAACCATTGGATCTTAATCCAGCGGTGCGCGAAAGTCACTTACGCCGCGAATCTAATCTCGGCCGTGCGTTGAAAATCGGAGGCCCGAGTCATCGTCTTCCTCGCCTTCTTCTTCGCAGCGCGCGCGAAACGCCGCCATGACCAAGTCTTGGGCTCGTGTTCCTCGCGATGCATTCGCTCTTTCATCGGGCAATCGTGTGCAGCGGCTCGCCATGTCACACCGCACCCACTTCCCCTCAACCCCTTTATCCTCGTGCACGTTTGCAAAAACGCCGCGCCAAAACCGCCGCGCCACGACCTCCACCACCCCACGCCGCCTCGAACCTTCCGGCGCCTATAAAGGAGCCCCTTGAGCCCTTCTCCTCCTCAACCATTCCTCACTCACTCTCTCCCCCGCCGCGAGCTCGTCGTATTCGAGGTTTCGTCGCGCCGCCAGCTGCTGCGTTCTTTGTCGCCAATTCCGTCGCCGTCGTCCACGCCGCGTCCTCACCGCCCGTCACCATCAGCGTCGCCTCGACCTCGCGAAACCCGGCGCACAACCGTTCACCGTGGGGACCATCGCGGCGCCTTCTTCACCGGACGACCGGTCGCCGCGCGCTCGACCTCGTCGCCGCGCGACCTTTCCGCGCATTTTCGCGACCTCGGTGAGCACCACGTCAGCATCGTCCACTCTTCCTTTTGGTATCAATCACACCTCTCGCCGAGACCTCTAGCGCGGCGAGGTGATTGCCGAGCGCCACGGCGTCGCGTGATCGACGTGGCGCCACGGTGGCGTGACGTGTACGCCACACGGCGCCATCTCAACAACACGCCCGCGTGGCGTGGTCGGCCCACGCACACACCCACGTGGCGGTCCGCCGTGCCGTTTCTTCCAAAGTTCGGTGGGCTAGGTCCACCTTGAACGGCCAACGACATGTGGGGCCGCATGTCAAATCTTTTAAAATCTTTTAATTTCCGAAAATCCTCAAGGCGTCGACGTTCGCAATAAATGGATTTTCGGTGGGAAATAATTCTGGAAATTCAATAAAATCTCAGATTTAGATATAAACTTCAGAAATTCATAACTTTTGCATTTGAACTCCAAATTGGGTGTTTCAAATTGCAAAATTTATATAAAATTATAATCTAGCTAACTAAACCAAAATATTTCAGTTTGGAGTTGATTTGAGCTATGTTTTTGAATTTATTTGAATTTGCATTAAATTTGTCGTATTTTCGCGTATAGACTTCGACGACTCCGGAGAGTTCGATCAAACTGAAGAGTTAGAGTTTCAAGACATCGACCAAGGCAAGTTACACCATTGACCATATTGCCCCTATTATTTTAAGTTATTTTCAGTTTTTAAATTCCTTATTGCATGCATATGTTGTTATAAATATTTTAATGTCCTGTTTTACGTATAGTTAATTCCATATGTTATTGTATGGCCAAATTTGAATGTTGTATCTGACTACCTTGATACCATAGGCAAGATATTACCAAAATTCAAATATATGCTTAGCCAAGCTTAGTCCACATTTACAGAATTTGGGAGGTTTACACGGACTTCTACAAATTGTTTTCAAACTTGATATTGTGGTATTGTTTTACCACATGAGTTTATAAATAAAGTTTTATTCAAAATAAAACCAAAATGGGTTTGGATTTGGGCGAAATGGTCGGAATGGTGGGTGCGAGTTTATGCAGGTTTGATCTGGTTAAGATCAAGGCCCATGGGTTGTAGGAATGGCCCAAGTCGATTGAGGACCGGTCTTTGAGCAGCTTATTGCTATGCCATAACGCATCACCACATGTCTGTATGGGCGGATTTGGCTAACTAATTTGTGATGTCCTAGTATATTTATGTCATGTGATTTTGTGGGTGTCGGCTAGACATTTTATTCCCACTTGGCGCAAGAGGGGCTTCAGAGGCGGTCGGTCAAAGGGCGAAACCTTAGCGGGCATGAATGTACTAGGATAAAACATTGTAAAGGCCTCATGGTAATTGCTCGATCACACGCCTCGGAGCGTGAATTGGCGACACATAACGAGCATGTCACCTCGTGTGGGTAAAGTTGTACCAACTCTGCGAGTAGAAACTATTCGAATAGCGCGTCATGATCATGGACATGCTAGCGAGGCCACTTAAAGTTAGTATTGTTTTTGGTTTTAAAATGCTTTATTAAATGTTGAGGATGGTTAATCCTTATGAAAATTTGGCGGGAAGCCAAGTGTTAGGAAGGATCCTTCACTTTACCTTTGGAGGTTATCCACGATATATCATTGCCATTTCAAAATATGATTTTATCCATAGTATAAAATTGCCTTAGAAACTACTATACTTATTCAAATGAAAAATCTTTGTTTATGCAAAACAACCAGCCATACTCACTTGTTTCCTTATGCATGCATTTAAATTCAATATTGGTGTGACTTGCAGCACGGTAGTAGTGCTCACTCTTGCTGAATAAATCTTATTCGGAGAAGACTGCTATCTTGACGGTGAGGACCGGACGAGTAGGCCTTCGACCAGACGATTGCTGTGGCGCATCGTGTGGCTCCCACTATATTATTATTTCCATTTGTGTTTATCATTTGACATTTGATGTTATTATTCAAGACTCATTTGTATTAAAGAGTTATTTATTTAATGTCATTTACGTTTTCGTGATATGAATGTGATATTCATTTTTGTGAGACTGTGTACACTGGAAATCCTGGACTGGTGTTTGAACACAGAGAATTCGGGATCCTTCGTTCCCGGGTTCGACACTGCGGACCTCACAAGATCCCTACCACCTATCTTATTCCTCATTGCATCAAGAATCCTTCCATGCCTATAAATAAATCTGCAGACCCTCATTGCCTTAGTAATGCAATTGCTGAACTCTTCTATCTTCCCAATGTCCTCTAGCATAAGGTCCAAGCAGTGAACAGCACAAGAGGTCCAAAATAAAGTAGGAATCCTATCCATTAGAATTCTGCCCGCTGCCTTGTAGTTAGATCCATTCTCTAGCATAAGGTCCAAGCAGTGAACAACACAAGAGGTCCAAAATAAAGTAGGAATCCTATCCATTAGAATTCTGCCCGCTGCCTTGTAGTTAGATCCATTATCTGTCACGATTTGAACCACATATCCCCTCCCAATGGAATCAATTTTTTCATCCAACAACCTTGCTAACAAGTGTGCATCAGTTGATTCACTAGAAACATTAACTGACTCCATGAAGAAAGTACCTTCTGGACTATTGACTAAAAAATTGATCAAATGATGCCCACTCATGTCGGTCCACCCATCGGACATGAGTGAGCAACCATATTCTTGCCATGCTAACTCATGCTTCTCCTTCAATGCATCTGTCTTATTCTTTGCCCTTTCAAGCAATGGCAACCTTATATCATGGTAACTAGGCGATGTATACCCAGGACCAAATTGCACTATGGACTCCAATAGAATCTCCCAGCTTCTTGAATTGATAGCATCAAATTGTATGCCGTTCTCGTAGAAGAATTCAGCTACATGATCATTGACAATTTGTTGTTGTTCCTTTGTTTTTTTTTGTGCATTGCTCAAGCGTAGGTTGAGTAGTGCTCGAGCTATGCCTCTCATAAACAACCTCTTCTGGTGTCTTTCGAACCATATCAGCAACTGATTTAGTACACTTCTGTGGCAGCCCAACCACGGTAAAAGAAGCTGCCGATTGCTTCCTTTTTTTGCAGAACTTCGTTGGACCGCTTCTTCAGCGCCATCACCTTCTCCATCTCTAGCTTCATCCTCCTCATCTAGCATCATGGCTTTGAACTTCCTTGAATTCTTCTTCAAGTAGTCATGCATCTCTTTCCTGATTTCTGCGGTTGCCTTGGGGCATTTCTCCACATCATTGTGACCCCCAGCAAGGTGCCGCTTCAATCTTCCCACTCCGGCATGGACTCTCTTGTTGCAAAGAGTACATTGGACAAGATCCTTTCTCTCTAAATCTGGCCAGAATGCATATTTTCATGTCGGGTCTTTGGACTTAGCCCTCCGCCTAGGATCCTTGGATGGATCATATGCCTCGCGTCGATGGTTCTGTGACTACATCCACTTTTGGTCATCATTGTCTACCATGGTACTGACTACTGCAGATGGTGAAATGAAAATGTCAAATTGTGATATATATATATATATATATATATATATATATATATATATATATATATATATATATATATATATATACTACTACTACTACTAGTACTCTGCTATTCACAAATCACAACTACTACTAATTCTACTACTACAAGCCTACTAATACTACTAATCACACATCTGCTGCCTACTACTCTCGCTATTACAAAGTACTAAGTCTACTAGACTACTACTAAAACAGAGAAGCAAAGAGCATTGCAGCAGAGTAGCACTAGCGATCTAGCGACGCGATCGGCGAGCGGCAGCGCAAGCAGTGCGAGAGAGCGAAACGGCGCGGCGGCGCAAGCGGCAAGCCAAGTAGCGAGAGCACGAGTGCAAGTAGGCGAGGGGAGGCGGAGGCGCAGCGAAGGCGCGGCGCAAGCGGTAAAGCGTGAGCTAGAGGAAGGAGAGGAGAGGAGAAAGGGGAGGAGGAGGGAGTGTTGCTCACCAGTTCACCATGGCTGGGGAGGTCGACGGCGACTCGGGAAGTCAGGAGGGCCGAGGAGAAGGTGGCATCGGGGACTCGGGGCCGAGGAAGAGATGGCGTCGGTGTTGTGGATGTGGCCCGTGGGTCGAAGATGACTTGAGAGGGCCGACGAGGTGGCGGTGGCGATGGTGTGGATAGGGGACAAGGGAGGCAGGGGAGGGCTGAGGAGGAGGTGGTGGCGGCGGCGTCGTGGCCAGGGTTGGCGATGGGCTAGGGTTCCTTCCCCTCTCCCGAGCTTCGATTGGATCTGGACCATCTGGTATTCCCCTTCCCCTCTCACTATTATCTCATTCGCTGGCTCTGGCTGACGCTGGGGCCATTCACTGGCTGAGGCTGACACTGGGCCAGCTAGTCTTCCGACTCACGCTGGCCGACTAGTCGCGGTTAGTCGCCGACTAGTCGGCAAGTCGTACGACTAGCACTGCTAGTTGAGTCGCCTGGCCTAGCCGCTGCCAGTGTTCCGACTTGCCGACTAGTCAACGATTAGTCGTGACTAGTCGTGCGACTTAATAACATTGTTCACAACAGAATCAACCATAGATAGGTGATTATTTTTGGAAGGTTCAAATAAAACTTTGTAATAATTAGTGATATACTCTTTTAATTGTACATCACCTCGAATTATTCCTTCGTCCTGTTCGAGCTAGAAAATTCTGTGACGTATATGCTTACCATTCGTAATCAAATGATAATATCGCATATTTCTATCCCCCTCTAACAGAAATTTTGCTTTAGATCTCTGATACCACTTAATCTCTTCTTCTCTCGGAAGCAGAGCCAATCTCTCATTAGCAACCCTTTTAAGATTAAGCTCATTGTTAGACAATCTCACAACCTCAGCTTTTTTACCAAGCTCATCAATTAATAAATTAAGCTCAATTTTTTCCTTTTTATACGTTCCACTCGTATTTTTAGTCCAACCATGAAGAAAACTTCTGAGAGATCTAATCTTATGCTGCCAAGTTTGCAAGGCAGAAAGACCCCTAACATCTTTTTGCCACACATCAGTCACCAACTCTCTAAAGCCCTCCCTACCTAACCACCCTAATTCAAATTTAAATAACAGTTGTCGTCTGCTAAAAGAAGCTGCTTGCGTGGTTAAAAGCAACAGCGTGTGATCAGATAAGGATCTTTCAAGCACATGAACTGTGACCAACAAAAATTTAATCTCCCAATCTATATTCATTAAAACTCTATCCAGCTTTTCAAAGGTTGGATTATCTAAAGAATTGGCCCAGGTATATTGCCTACCTGATAAAGCAATTTCTCTTAAATCCAAGTTATTAATCACAACATTAAACAAGAAAGGCCACCTATTCTGAAAGTTATCATTATTTTTTTCATGTGAATGCCTGATGATATTAAAATCCCCCCAATTAAAATCGGAAGCGATTCTTTCCTACAGCCTGAACAAGTTCAGTAAGAAACTTTTCCTTGAATTGAGCTTGAGCTGCACCGTAAACAGCTACAAGAACCCATTGGAAATCATCCTCTCTGTTCTTTAAATGAAACTTAACATAAAAATCACCAGCATCGATAGAACCAATATCAAACACCCGAGGATCCACCCCTAAAAGGATGGCCCCGACCGACCTTGTGGGGGAGAGAAATGCCACAAAAAATTCTGCCCACCACAAAGACGGTTAAGACTAGCCACAGAAAAGTCTTTTTTACCAGTTTCTAAAATGGCCACAAAATCTAAATATTGTTCCTTAACCACTTCACAAATATAACAATGTTTAGCCAAGTCTCCCAGACCTCTACTATTCCAAAAAAGACCTTTTATTTTAACTTTAGTTTAATTGGCCTATCATCGAAAGTTTTCTTTTTCGACTTCTTTTTATATGTCACTAATGTGAAATTAGATTGGTCATCCTCCAAATTACCATATAAATCATTGCAACAGTGACTAAAGGCAGATGTATCATTGCAATATAGATTATCATCTGCTATATCTTCTACTTCGACAATTTTCTTATTTTTTAATCTTACTAATTCAATAGACTTAAGATTTTGAATTGAACTACCAATCTCAGAACTATCGACTCCTAATGAGATGCCGATGCTATCCATTTTTTAACTATTTGCTCATCGGAAAAAGACACAAAAGAAATATTATCATCATACTTACTTGGATCGTTTGAATCAAATTCGAGGTTACGCACTTTCGCACGCTGCATAGCCATATGAATCGAGTCAATATCACCGGACTACTGCTTCTTAATGCGCTCACTTTGCCGAGGCTCCACCGTATCTTCCTTGTGAAACAAAGCCGGTCGAGTAATGTGGGGACCCCGGTAATTATCTCCATAAGACCGAGATTAGACAAGGTCTTAGGGACATAATTACGGGTCTCCGGTAAATGAATTCCAATTTAACTCTGTCCAAGTGAGAGGCTTAGCCGAATACTAGAGCCTCAACGATCATGCGCGCTGCTCCTTTGCGAGTGCTACATGATTGTCGATTCTCTTTCGATTCGAAGCACTACACTTAGTGAGTTAAATGGGGATCCATTAACAACGAGTATGACTTATATTGGCTCCCAAGATCAACGACCAATATACTCATACCCTTATCCAACGTTGGTTACATCCATACAACGCATACAACAAGAGGTAAAAAGACATACTGCATAGTAGTTAAGTTTACAGTTTATTACATACGGCCGACCGGCCAAATTCAAGTAAAGTACCAAGTAGCAGCGGAAGCAAATAAATAAAGCAAAAGACCAGTAGTGGTATGCTCATCACCCATCGGCAACCGACTAGGGGTTAAATGATAGCACACTACTCGTTAGTGTCACCCAAGTCAATACTAACGAGATCGTCATACTCATAATCTTCCTCACCTGAAAAGGCCAGCAAACATCTGGCTCATAATCTTCCTCACCTGAAAAGGCCAGCAAACATCTGGCTGAGTACAAGTGTACTCGCAAGTCTTACACCAATAAAAATAGTTATGCATAAGGGTCATTCAAAGGATGGCTCATATTGGTTTAGTTTTGCGAAAGAGACGCAACAATTAACATCCTACACATACTAGTTTTTGATGTGCCCATTTTAAAATCAAATTTGAAGTAGAAGTAAAGCATATGGTAAAGCATTTCCGTAATAAACAATTTAATCATACAAGGACCAAAGTGGCAGCCCACTTTGATGCACTAAACACATGAACATCCCGTCCATGGCGATTACCAAGTTCAACCACAATTTTAATTAAAGTCTAACAATAAGCGACCACAAATTTTAAGCGGTTGTCCATAACCGTGGACACGGCTATTCGAATAGATTATACCCTGCAGCGGTGTACTACTTTACCCACACGACTTGATTAGCCCGTAAGCCTCCAGATGCCTCCGAATATAGCATACTTCCTATGGTATGCGGTAGATAAATCAAGATCTGATCATTTTCAGCAAGAAGATCCCATTGGGCTAAGTCCCCCTTGTGAGATGGTTTCTTGCCTAGTACAAGCGTCGATAGCACTTGCTAGGGGCTCACAAGTTATATTGGAAATCTGATGCAATCAAAACAAAAGAATTGGCGCTCCTTGCACACTATAAAGGATTACATCGGCTCCTAAAGAACATAGGATTTCACGTCGCTATGCCCTTACACCACCAAGGACTTAACACAATAAAACCCTCCCCCTACTTAACCATACGGCACCCATATACCGCGTGTGGCAGCACGAGTGTTGCTTGAACAGCAGGTACCCAAAGTTCGGTCCTTAATTGTCCAGACAAGTCCTTCCACTTACCCAATGCTCGTGCACAAAGCACCATCACTAACCAACACTTGTCCAGACCAAAAGCTCATTTAAAAATGACAAAATTTAACTCATAAAACAGCTACAGATCTGAAGTATAAATCATAAAAATGGGAGTTGTGTTTATCCCAAAACCGCCGGGTTATTCCCGACGATCGAACTACCGTATCTAGACTTGCATGGCTAAGCAATTCTATAACCCACAATTAACACATCCTATCTTAAGCATATAGGAGTTGGCATAATTCAAGATTAACCTCAAGCATAGGACATAACTAAACTACACATCACAAAAATATTGACATAATCAAAATAGCATGCAAGCAATTATCATTGCACTAACTTAACAAAACGGGATCAAATATGATGCAAAGAAAGTTCAAATGATGCTTGCCTTGCTGGTAGTTCACTTGCTCACTCTCGGTTACTTACTCTCATACTTCCGGCAACTTGGAATCTAAAGAAAAGGCGATGTCGAATAAATCTGAGAAATAGCCAAAACTCAAGTTGCTCCAAAATGCATGAAATTTATACAGTAGCTATATTATGATTTTAGATGAATTTAGGTACAAAAGTTATTCCATTTGGAGTTTATATGAGAGAGTTATAGTAGTTTGAAAATCAGATTTTTGGAAAATCTGAAAATCAATGTTCATTCTTGTTCATCCGAATTTAATTGTTTCGCGGAAATTTGTAGAACAGTGGTAGTGATAAGCTTTACATGGTATGAAAGGTAATTAAAATTTAAGATCAATAAAAATTGATTCACCCCATTTGGAGTTCATATGAATTAGTTATAAATTATTGAAATTAAAAGACTTTTTCGTGTAAAAATAATTCTTTTTCTGGTTTTGCTACTGCATTAAATAATTTTTATAGGTAGGATGACCTAGCCTCTGCCATGACAAGTGGGGTCTATGTATGTCCTTTTCTTTTCTATTTATTTCCTAAGGAAAACATCTACCGACAAAACTAACCTTCTCATACTCATATACTTAACCGATTCTCCGGTGTTGAATCCAATCACATGCATAACACTCTCCAATCATATTCTCATATCTTGATCTAAGTCCTATACTAACCTCCACTAAGACATTTATCAAGGTAGTCAATCCATCGAGTGATGCCCGAACTCATGATCTTCCAATTAACCAATCTATCCGAAAATTATACGAAATCCACCGACTCATGGGCATATGACCATGATTAAATCCATCAATCATTCTCTGATATACTATTTAAACTAATACTAACTATCTAGCTCTACTAGTCTCGCCTCAGCAAATCACTCTCGCATATGCCAAAATTTCCACCGATTGATGTTTATTTGACCAACCGACACCTAATGAGCTTAACCATTTTAGTAACACATCCAACATCTAATGTCTCATTAATTGATCTACTCATACCCATACCACTGAACTTAGTTGTGTACTACATCTACCAATCCAATCACATATGCGTCTCTACGATCGACTAATAATCATTTAGCTACTAATCCAAAAGAGAGTAAAATTGCATCGACTCGGCACATGGCACTTACCTACTAATTACATGGCAATCCAAATATTTATCCGCAATCAAATAATCCATTGCTACCTTCTCCCAACTCTAGCACACATGACTCATATAACTATTAACTAAGACATCCGATCAATTTGCTCATGATTAAATAAACCATCCAATTCAACCTCCATATCATAATAAATATTATCACAAGAGCTATCCATCAAGTAATAAATCATAAAATCCTTACGCCCTAACTTCCGAAAATTACTAATCCAACGTGAGGAAAATCTCCAATTAATTTATCCTCAAAGATCACCATAATTTTGCATACGACTCCAAAATATCATCCGGTCAAACAATCAAATGCATATTTAATCTAGCATCCACCGATCAACAATACAAACATTTCGCCTCAATAATCTAATTATTCGCATTCGCCAATATATCAACACATAATAACGCCTACGCACAAATAAGACATAACCGGAGAATTACACCGGTCTTAAGTTATCAAATCATTTTTTTTACAATTAAATATGCATAAATAGATGCCATGCTCATGACTAAAATGCAACAATCATAACTAATATCGTAATGTGATAACATAATTCAACGTGAAGTATTTTACCATGGCACTAGGCGTGCCTAATATCGCCGAACCACATCCGCGTCCACCGTGACGCGTCCACATCCGCTCGCGTCCGTCCACCTTCGCGTGGTCGTCGCCGAACTCATCCGCCTCCGCATCCGCCTCCGCATCCACCTCCGCGCATGCACCGCACCCTTGACGCCGCATCCCCGAGCCACTACTGACCCACACTGCGCTGTCCGGGGCTGCCGTGCCGCATGCATGGTACATGCATGCCTTGCTCCGAATGCCAGCGCCAAGCCACCATGCCACGCCATAGTGAGCCAAGCCGCCGCGCCCTCGGCCTTGGCGCGTCACATGCGTGCATGCCCGCCAAATGCATGCGCTCATGCGCCGCCATCGATGCCGTCGCCTGGCGCTGCTCGCCTCTCGGTCGGCTGTGTCCTCGGTGCCCTCGTCTTCACGCTGGGCTGCCGCTGCCACGGGCTGCTGCTGCAGCGCCCCAACCCCTCGGCTCGCCTCGACAAGTGCCGCCCGGGCTGGGCCGCACCGCTGCAGTGCAGCGCCTCGACGCCCTCGGCCTGGACCCATCGCCTGCCGCAGCGAGCAAGCGTGCCCATCGCATGTTGGCTTCTCTCATGCCGTCAACCGCCAGCGTCCAAGCCGTCGCTGCTCGCACATGCCGCGCAACGCCTCACGTCCTCAGCGTCGCGCCATGCTGAGCTCCGCCGTGCTGCCGCCCTCGATCGTCGCACCATGCAACAAGCTGGGCTGAGCCGAGCCTTGGCCGAGCTGCTGGCCAGCGCCTGGCCAGGCTCCTAGGCCGCTAGCTGCCGCGTGGACCACTGCCGACGCCGCTGGACAGTGTCGGCCACCTCGCCGAGCTGCTGCAGCATGGTGGCTGCCGAGAGCTGCATGCCAGCACCACCACACGCATGGTATGCACTGCTAGCTTCTTCTCCCCTCTTTGCAAAACACTCAAACAAGCTCGCATGCGAAAACTAATTGTATGGATGGGAAGCTTATGAGATGAGAAACACCATGGCATAACATGCATGAGCAGATTTTGTGTTCTTGAGAGTGATTGGAAGGAGAGAAGGTAAGAGCTTTGCTTGTGGTTCGGTTTACTGCCTAGGAGAATAAAGAAATGGTAGTGGGAGGTGATGTAGTAGCTGGTTGTTTCATTTGTCTTGGACGTGAGATATTTTGGCTGTGTGTTGCTCTCTGTGCTGTGTCCGGCTGGAACTAAAAGATGGGCAGTGGCTTTGGTGTTTGCAGTGAATAAAATAGAATAGAGGAGTGGGTTTGGCTCGGCAAAATGAAAGGCAGTGAGGATGGTTTTCGGCTGGGCACAAAAGAAATGAACAGTGGCTGAGGCATTGGGTTGGGAGCTAAAGTTGGCAGGGGATGGGGCTTTTGCTGTGGGGGAGAGAAAGTTATGGTGATTGAAAAAAATGGCAGTGAGGATGTGGCTGGTTTCGGCTGGGTTAAAGAAATAGGGATGGCAGATTGGCAGCGAGGATACATGATGAAATGGTTGTGTACTGAGAAAAGAAATGGCAGAGGTGGGTTGGTTCGGTTGGGGCAAGGGTGAACAGGAAATAAAATTTGACAGTGAAATAAATAGCAGCAATTCTTCCTCCTTCTTGCATGTCACGCAAAAGAGCTCGCACTCGAAAACCGATTGGAGAAACAGAACGCCCTCGAGACGACGATCGCAACGCTATAACATGCGTTGCATGATTTCTGGTTTTCGGTTGTGTTTGCGAGGAGGGAAGTTAGGGAAAAGAAATGGATACACAGACGTCTCGCCTGCGGTCGGTCGGACTGAAAAAGAGCGGCGGTCTAATGTATGCACCACGGTATGATTTTTGAAATGCATGTGAAAACAAGAGACCAAAATAATTTTCTTTCATTTGTAGTCTCTCGACCAATTCAATTTAATATTGTTTGCTATTATTATTATTATCTTTATACAACTTTTAGACAACTCAATTCGATTTTAAAGGCAACCTTTGAATTAAACATGGGAAAATTTTTAAAATATTGCCAAATTTTTATTAGATCGCCTACTTAAATATTAATATCCTGATCCTGAAAATCAGGATGTTACAAGTAACCGCAACAGAAGTGGAACAACTAAAGTCCAGTTTGTTGTTTTTGCCATACCCAGATTCCTGTGCAGAGAAGCATTGCCGCTGGTCAGTGTTGGACTGTGCAGTGACTTTGCCGAGCTCCACCTCAAACCCTGCTCCCTTAACCCTGCTTTGGGTATCTAAGGCCGGATTGCAAACCAAAGAGGCATCCTGGGGGGACGCATCACCCGGGTCCTCCCGAATAGCAGAGGAACCAACTAGTTGGTCAGTGGCTGAAACTGTCACCGCCAAGCCATGCACCTCGGAAGACTGAGCATCCAGGCCGGCCACTAAACCACCCAAATTTGGGGCAACATTCTTCTCGGTACCAAGCACCACCGGCGCTGCAACAACATCAAACCCCCCCCCCCCCAGGACTACTACCACCCGACGCAACAACAGCGTCCTCCACATGATCTGAAAAAACACTGACTTCTTTGCCTGAGACCACTCTCTTTCCCTGGACATTCAAGCTGGACACTCCAACCTTTCTAGCACCAATCTCGGCCACCTTGTTAATCGCCTTCGGTGTAACCCAGATATTATCCGAAACCAACAGCCCCAAAGCATTCCCCTTAAAGGAAGATGAAGACTGACCCTTACTGCTCTCAGGGACAAGTTTATTATTATCCGAATTATTCTTTGATCTCTTAGACTCTCTATCTGCCATCTCAACATCTTTGCCCCTATCTGAATTGTCGCCCTCCTCTTGATCAACGCCCGGCTGGACGCCTTCGTCAACCATACCTACCTCAGCATCTTCAATTTTAAAAAAGATATCGTATACAAATTCACCAACCACAATCTCTACACTAGCAGGTATGGCATCTACGTCCAGAACACCTACCAGCATATGAACCACATCCTTCGTACGCACTTGTTCCTTGTCCACCCTCAAAGCCATGCCAATGATCGAGCCTACAGCACAAAGACTCAAAAAATCACGAATCTCCCCAGGCACTCCTAAGACCTAAACCCAAACTTTCTGTAATTGGTATTTAGGTGCAGGTCTTGAATTCCATTCCTCAAATTGAAGCACCACCTTGTGCTCTTTCACATGAATACATCTCCAATAGCCACCATACGAAGCAATTCAAGCCTAGATGTAAAATGAACCAAAAATTCCTTTCCCCCCTGAATCTCCACCTGTGGGTGCCAATTCACAGGAATTAGCCTTCTCAGTTCAGCAATCAGCATGTCTTTGGACATCGGCTCACCAATTATCCGAACAAGCCCGGTCTTACTGTTTTCTTTTCTCCACTTCTTCGTCCCAGATACAGGGATATGATAAAACCCCAATCCATCCGCCCCAAAACCACATAAATTGGCAATAGGTCTTGGTTTCAGCGTCAACGGACACTTATTTGCCAAATGGTCATTGCTCTCACAAATATCACATAATAAAATAGTTTTGCAATTAGCAATTCCATGCCCCTTCCCTTTACAGCGAAAAAAAACTATGTGAGAAGCATCACCTGCATACTCTTTGCTAACCGGCATATTGCCCATCCGGTCAGGCCCCGGCTTCTGTTACTGCCGCTGGCCTTCCCACGGCCACTAAAAGGAGCTTGACTTTGAAGCTGATTTTGGCGAGAGGTACTGCCGCCAAAAACCACGACCGGGAAACCTCCATGCCCACCATTAGCACCCCCAGGTCCCGCATCCTGACCGCTAGCACCACCATTGACAGAGAATTGAATGAATCCACCTGCTCCCTGGACTTGCCCGCTACTCATATCAACAGCAGCAAAGCCCTGCGATTGCCTGCCTCCAACTCCAACCGCTCCAATGTTCTGGGATTGTCCGCCACCATCAGCGACAGAAGCAAGACCCAACGTCCTGCCCCTGGCCAACTGACCGCCCTCCAATCCGCTACCCGGGATTTGACCAGTGCCACCGTTCCCCAACTGCTTCTCTCCAACAAACCTGCCTGTGCCGCCCACCCCAACACCCTGACTGACGACTGGAAACCGGCCACCGCTGTCCCGAGCTTGCCCCCGGCCAAACATAACGCCAGAAAGTCCAAGCCCTACCGCACCGGATTGCCGCTCACCGGGAAGAGTGCTCGACCAGCCACCAACTGATCTCAGACGAGACTTTTCCCAGGATCAGCCAAAAACCCTGTGCAGCCAAGGGAGCCCTTTTCTGCTTGTTGGTTCGGAGTATGTCAACACTCAACACCACGTTGAGCCCTGAAGTTCTCGGCCCACTAGCCTCAGCATCAGCCAACTGTTTATCATCCGAAAATACCGGTACGGCAGCCACATCCGACAAAATTGGCACCGCTACCGCGTCATTCAAAACTTGAAATCCCACCTTTTCAGGCGCCAAGTTTGGCAGTGAAACTGACTCAAGCGAGATTTGCTCGGTCATCCGATTCAGCGAATCAACCGCTTCTTGCGAGACATTATCGGCTTCCACGGTTGGCGAAGCTGCATCTTCACGGCTGTGCCACTGCTTGAACGGAGGAACTCGGCTAGCCTTTACACGGCTGTATCTTGGCCTGAATGGAGGAACTCGGCGAGCTTTTGCAATGGCGTCGCCAATCGTCACAGATGGCGAACGGCGAGGCGGCGGCAAAGGCCCCTTCCCGTCGCCCTCGGCGTCAGCGCGGCCGTGTACGAGCTGGACAAGGACCCACGGGGGCAGGGAGATGGAGAGGGAGCTCGTCAGGAAGCTCGGCCGCGGCCCGCCGGTGGTGCCCGCAGTGTTCATCGGCGGCAACCTCGTCGGCCGATTTCGTATCATAGCTAGTATTCTGAACTCGATCTTTGCGTACCGATAATGATTCCTAGAAGCTTGGAAAGTGAGAGTAATCCTAATCGCAGCCCAATAGCCTTATCAGGCGGTGAAGTTTTGCTCCGCGACTCGGCCGTAGGCCCGCGGTTTCCGTTCAAATTAGCAAAGTGATAGACGAAGTGACGTAATTTTCAATCAAAAACAAAGTGACTCAATACTGAAAACAACTCTGAACTTCGTACCATTTCTCCGTCTGAACTCTGAAGTTAGGGAGGTGCAGTTCTTATCGTCTATGCGTTAACCAAACAGGAACGGATCTCGTGCCAATGCTGGCATAATACGCAAGCCTGCGGGGCTTTTTGAAGAATATGATGACTCAGAGCCATCTCAGGATATAAATGAGACCTTTTAATAATCAAACACATAATGAGGTGCAATGTCAAAACTATCGGATAGCCTTCTCCTTTCGGGCAACATATGGAATAAGAATACCTTCGTTTCAAATGAGACATTTTGGATACAAATCTCAATTCTAATGTGTTCTTCACAGTTTTTTCCACGTACAATACATTAGCAGAGATTACAACCACATATGCGAAAATTCACAATACACAGAGAGTATCATAAAGCATACAACTACCTATACTGAAATTCGCATACACTAGAAGTTGACATAAAACATCTAACGTCCCTCTAGTGCTGTGATACTAATCGCATTCACAGAATTCTCCCTGTTTTCCCTTGTTTCTGCAGTTTGGCAATTACTTGGAGCAAAATATACAGGTTGCTTTGGGGTTGGAAGTAACGTGCTTTCGTTCTCTAACATAAACACAACCGACGACATAAGTGGCCTATCATCCGGATGGTCTTGTACACACAATAGTCCAACATGAATACACCGTAGAACTTCGTGAAGTGAGCATCTCTCAACAACCGAGGAATCCACCAATTCTGTTGCTTTTCCATCTCTCCATAATCTCCACGCCTGAGCCAATATAATCAAGTTCTGATCAACTTATATATTTTGTTTGGGCCGTTGAAATTTTGAGCATTCCACAATACTTACATAAGCTGTAAGGCTGGCAAAGTTATTTATGAGTTGTGGTGAGCTGATCTTCAAGCCACTTACAATCTCCAACATAAGAACACCAAAGCTATAGGTGTCCGTTTTGACAGAGAAGGCTCCTCCCATCACATATTCAGGTGACATGTAACCACTGTTTAAATCATTTCAACCACAAGGAATGCACAATTTGAAATTATGAATTTAACCAGATAATAAAAATTAGTGTGTTAAAGGTTGGCTAGTGCATTAAAAAATTACTTACTATGTCCCGACAACCCGGCTAGTGTTTGCTTGTTGCTGGTTTCCAACAAAGATCCTTGCCATACCAAAATCTGATATTTTGGGAGTCATTTCTCTGTCCAACAAGATGTTGCTTGCTTTGAGATCTCTATGAATTATCGTCATTCTCGAGTCTTGGTGGAGATATAGAATTCCTCTAGCTACCCCTTTGATTATGTTGAATCGTGTTGGCCAATCAAGCATAGACTTCCTTGAATCATCTGCCAAGATCAATATGAAACGAAACTCGTTAGTCGTCACGAACATCATTCTGAATCTAAGAACTTTTTGCAATATGTGATCAGATGTCAGAACATACCAAAAAGGAAGGCATCCAAACTTTTGTTAGGTAAGTATTCGTAGATCAGCAACTTCTCATCTTCATGAATGCAGCAACCATAAAGTCTAACTAGGTTTCTGTGCTGCAATTTGGCAATTAGAACTACTTCATTTCTGAACTCTTCTATACCTTGTCCAAAACCCTTCATAAGCCTTTTGACAGCAACTTCCTTTCCACCTTCCAATATTCCCTAGATGATTGAACCATTCAGAATTGGCAAACCATGAAAGGCACGATTTTTCCCGTTACTACAATTATCTTTTGAAAAAACAATTTCCATTGTAATTATCGATGTGAAACTTTTTGTTACCTTGTAAACTTTGCCAAAACCTCCCCTTCCAAGCAGGTTGGAATCAGAAAAAATATCTGTTGCGGCAAGAATGTCTTCGAAGCTAACAAATGGAAATTCAATATTTTCGCCTTGGAGTCCATTGGAAGCGCTCAAGTATCCTAGCATCAGTCTCTTCTGGATTTCCTTCTTTCGTCGTTTGCCTGATGGCAGGGACATCAATACTTTTTTATTAACACTTACACAGTAACTCCGCATTCGAAAACGTGGGCTCTTACCTCTGTATTTGCATATCCTGACAAGGGCTATGCATGTGAGCAGTAGCAGGCATGCTGTAATCGGGAGTACAATCTTTACTAAATTGTTCTTTTTTTGAACTGCAGAAATGTAACCCATCAGAATTCACTGCATCAAACATTAGTTGCAATCGTATGGATTCACTTGCATACAATACCATTACTTGAACCTAAGCACCTACTACTAGTAACCCCTCCAACGTTACTACTGGGCTTGTGGTAAATCGAGGGTTTGATGTTGCAATATGCTCGTGTAGAATAATTGCATCTTTCTGGCTACAAACTCCAAAGTAATTGGCCATTGTCAACGCAAAAAAAAGGAGTAATTGGCTAAGATAAGTAGTTGTTTACTAGAAGAATATTATATTGACAAGTTCATACTAATTACTATTTTTCACATGCGATTGATCTGAAAAACTCCATTAAGACTAGTACGTGACACGTCGCATTAAGAACACTAATGTCAGTATGTCGCCGTGGAGAAAAGGGGGGTGGGCATGAAACGTGCATACCGGGAGAATCGGCAAGCCGGAGGTACAGGTTCTCGACGTAGTCGGTGGGCTTCCCCTTCTCGGTGTCGACAAGCTCCTCTGTCCAAACCAAGCACCTCGACAGGTCTGCCATAACGCCAGCATTGCTCATGTTGGCGTAAGCGTATGCCGTACATGAGCAGTTGCTGCTGCACTCGGCCGCGCATTGATCGAAGGTTCTGTTCCGGATATGCAAGAACTTGTCGGGAACCTTCATCCCAGGCAAGGTCACGAATTTATCTTCCTTTCCGCATTTCAATGCTTCCGTTCTCCGACATCCTCTCGAAAAGTTCAGACCGTACTCCAGCTCAAACCCATCGAGGCAATGGCATGTCGGGACAGCCCCCGTGAAGTCGCAATAGCCGAACGGGCCACACGAGGCGTACATATCGCAGCTGCCAGTGACGGGTCGCTCAAAGATGACTGCCCACGACGACGAGTGGTTGTTCCAAATCAGAGACCTCAACGCGCCCGTGTATTCAAGCGTGGTACGCGTATACGGTGTGCCGTCGGAGACTGTGTACATAAAGTAGAACTCGTCCCCTGTGTTGACCATCGTGTTGTACTCAATGGAGCTGATGTTGCTCTGGTATGTGCTGCCGTACACCGGCACACCGTTCCACACAGCGAGGCGGTAATACGGCTTGGTCCCGTTCCAAGTGACGATCTGAAGATTTGCAGTGGGGTCGCTGCCGCAGGAGAAGTCCCCAGAAACCTTCAAGCTCTTCCAAGCGACAAGATGCCCGGCGACGTGGTCCTTGTAGCTCAACAGAAACCTCATGGTTGGAAGGATTGTGTCAGTCGGGTGATCGAAGCTCTGCCAAATGTCCGTGCCATTCGGCGACCTGACAACCAAGTTCCCCGAGTTGAGTAGCACTGCGGTAACTTCCGTGCCTCCGGCGGTGATGTTGCTCTTCGTTGTCCAATGAGTGCGGCCATGCGAGTCTGACAACACCAGGTCAGAACTGTTGGTGATGGCGAGCATAGCGGACGAAGGGGCGGTGATTGGGTTATCGCGGTTGGCGATCCACACGACGGTGTGTCGGGGGATCCTGTGGTACCATATGCCAAGGTATAAACTCCTGTTAGAGCTGGTCGGGGAGAAGAAGCCGAGAGCGAAGACACCGCCCTTGGAGATGAGCATGTCGCCGGGGGAGAGCGGCTTTGCATGTGTGAGCTGGTCATCGGATTTGCAGAAACAAATCGGGAGCAAGAGGATGAAAATGGGAAGGAAGGCCATATTCATCAGGCCTTTTTTTCCTCTTCGGCTGTGATTAAGTGAAGAAAATAGCACACCGATATCGATAACTAACTGAGGTTTGACCGCCGGGAGTAGAGACTGTCTGTGAAATCGACTCTCATCGCATCCTTCCAATTGTGGTATAAATGCAGGATGGCAAAGTCTGAATTCGGACAAATGGATAAAGACAGCGAGGAACTAGTCAAAGCAATGCTGACCAGACGAACTACGAATCCAGATTGGACATTGGAACGGGAGGACGAGAGCGAGGGCGGCGTACGCCGGATCCCGATCTCGCACGGCCACAGAGAAAGGTGTGATGATGTGGTCTCCGCCTCGGGGACGACTTGGGAATGTTTTTGTGGAGATCTCACGACACGGCCTCACAGTCACAGGAGACGGGTGAGCGAGGAACGGCTAACGTGTTCGCAGGGCAAGGCAGCTGGCGGCCCAACTGAGGGGAGACGTCCGTCGAGTAAAGGGCGCCGACGGGCCATCTGGAGGAGGCGTACCGCCCTCGGGCGAAGCGGCGGAGGCTGAGGCAGAGGAGTCGTAGTGGGAAAATAATTTTGTAGGATTTGGTTCACAATTTCATTAATGTGGACCAACTTTATCATGTGACATGTGTCTTTTTACTAATCTCAAAGCGCACAGCCTCATAAATTACTGATGTGAATTTTCACGAATTAAATACTAAAGGCTAGCATGTCACACTTTGAGATTCGTAAAAAAACATGCCATAAATTAACAAAAACATATAACTAGTTTATTTGATGCAAACATTCATGAATAGCTAAGCATAATACAATACTCATGTTGGAAATAAAATATGTCCAACTAAAATTAACCAACCTATAGTGTTTAAGGATACATGTTAATAGCAATTATTCAATGTGGCATAATGTCGAATATGACTTTAACTATTCCCGAAAGCAGTTATTATATAATTAGCAATGCATGTTGATATAAAATAATATAATTTTTATAAAATGGATACGATATGATCAAAGGTCTACGACTTGCCTTCGTTGAAGGTTTGAGTTGCTTCGGTGGATGGGTCCAAGAATTCTTCTGAAACGTCAGAATCTATACACACACGAAAAGAGCCGAATAAATACAACAATTCTAAATAAAATACAAAATTATAAAATTAGAACCAAAAGAAAGTCACTAAATTTAGATGAATTTAGAAATAAGAATCGACATAATCGGAGTTCGTATGAGGGAGAACGAACGTCCGCAAGGTTGCCTGTTGGGCTAGTATTATGGATATCCGGCTTCGTTTTATTCAGATAATCCATATTTGATGGATATCAGGACTACTGTATTCGTATTTGTTTTTGACAAAAAAAATCCGTATTCATTTCCGATCCGAGAATTATCCAAGACAATCCGAATCCATTTCCGTTCGGATCGATTGGAAACTATCCGATCCATTTTCACCCCTACATGGTACTACTCGGCCTCGACGACACTCTCTCGACTGAACCCACCTTGGCTTTATTGGAGTCTCCTCGATTAAGTGATCCCCTTTTGATTGGTGGTTGTACCTTGGTGAGCTCCAGCACGTCGCCTCGGTGCGGTGTGATCAGCCTCGAGACCACCCCCTCTGCCGAATATTGCTCCGCATCGAGTGCTCCTCGTTTCACAGGCCACACCTTTAAGATCCAATCACATGGCACCTTGGCGCGTGCCACCCCGCTTCGCGTGCCATATCTCGGTGCATCGAGCAAATAAAGCCCTAGTGCATATCCCCTCACCTAGAGGGCCAAGCCTCATCAGGATGGCCTTGGGCACGCTTCGACCTGGCACATCTTAGCGTGTTGACGTACATCGACCAACCACATCTCAACGTGGCGTCCAACTCAGTGTTGTCCATCGAGTTCGTACCAATTGATGTGTGCGCGCCTATCGGCCTCCCTCATTTTAAGGCCACCATCGCACTGCAGACAAGAGGTCCACCCATGCATATGTCGACGCGTTCGCATGTAACTACCCGTTCAGTCAGAATTTGCCATGATTGATCTCGGCTCCCTTCAGCATTTCCTCAGCATTCATGTAACTCGGACTCCCTCTGGCATGTTTTTGTCCCAAGCAACATATGCCTTCGACTTACTGGATCGTGTCAGCATGTCTACTTGCAAACTATCTCTAACTTCTATTGATACTTCTCCAAAACTTCCCTCTGCTCACGGGCCTGCTGTTGCTGACCCAACCTCCTATCGCAGCATGGCCAACGCCCTCCGGTACCTCACTTTCACGCGTCCTGACATTGCATACGCCGTACAAAAAATATGCTTACACGTGCATATTCCACGTGAAAAGTCATCTCAGCTTGGTTT
Organism: Ampelocalamus luodianensis; assembly: GCA_036346255.1. Lineage (NCBI taxonomy): Eukaryota > Viridiplantae > Streptophyta > Magnoliopsida > Poales > Poaceae > Ampelocalamus > Ampelocalamus luodianensis. The sequence goes on along the minus strand of JAYEVH010000339.1, from coordinate 96,831 downwards.
AAAAGGTGTTGTGCTATATCAGAGGCACTCTCCACATTGGTTTGCAACTCACCATTTTAGCTCCAGACTCGCTCATTGGATACACCGATGCTGACTGGGCCGGGTGTCCTGACACCAGTCGGTCAACTTCCGGCTATTGTCTCTTCCTCGACGAGAACCTTGTGTCCTAGTTGTCTAAATGTTAGCACACCATTCCTCATTCTAGCGCTAAGGCCGAGTACTGGGCCGTCGCTAGTGCAGTGGCAGAGGCGATGTGGGGACCCTGGTAATTATCTCCATAAGACCGAGATTAGACAAGGTCTTAGGGACATAATTACGGGTCTCCGGTAAATGAATTCCAATTTAACTCTATCCAAGTAAGAGGATTAGCCGAATACTAGAGCCTCAACGATCACGCGCACTGCTCCCTTGCGAGCGCTACATGATCGTCGATTCTCCTTCGATTCGAAGCACTACACTTAGCGAGTTAAATGGGAATTCATCAACAACGAGTATGACTTATATTGGCTCCTAAGATCAACGACCAATATACTCATACCCTCATCCAACGTTGATTACATCCATACAACACATACAACAGGAATTCAAAAGACATACTGCATAATAGTTAAGGTCTACAGCTTATTACATACGGCCGACCGGCCAAATTCAAAGTAAGTATCAAGTAGCAGCGGAAGTAAATAGATAAAGCAAAAGACCAGCAGTGGTATGCCCATCACCAATCGGCAACCGACTGGGGGTTAAATGATAGCACACTACTCATTAGTGTCACCCAAGTCAACACTAACGAGATCGTCATACTCATAATCTTCCTCACCTGAAAAGGCCAGCAAACATCTGGCTGAGTACAAGTGTACTCGCAAGTTTTACACAAATAAAAATAGTTATGCATAAGGGTCATTCAAAGGATGGCTCATATTGGTTTAGTTTTGCGAAAGAGACGCAATAATTAACATCCTACACATACTAGTTTTTCATGTGCCCATTTAAAATCAGATTTGAAGTGGAAGTAAAGCATGTAGTAAAGCAGTTCAGTAATAAACAATTGAATCATACAAAGACCAAAGTGGCAGCCCACTTTGATGTACTAAACACATGAACAACCCGTTCATGACGAATACCAAGTTCAACCACAATTATAATTAAAAGTCTAACAATAAGCAACCACAAATTTCAAGCGGTCGTCCATAACCGTGGACACGGCTATTCGAATAGATTAATACCCTACAGGGGTGTACTACTTTACCCACACGACTTGATTAGCCCGAAAGCCTCCAGATGCCTCTGAATATAGCATACTTCCTATGGTATGCCGGCCGGGTAAATCAAGATACAGTCATTTTCAGCAAGAAGATCCCATTGGGCTAAGTCCCCCTTGTGAGATGGTTCCTTGCCTAGTACAAGCGTCTGATAGCACTTGCTAGGGGGCTCACAAGTTATATTGGAAATACCGATGCAATCAAAACAAAAGAATTGGCGCTCCCTTGCACACTATAAAGGATTACATCGGCTCCTAAAGAACATAGGATTTCACGGTCACTATGCCCCTTACACCACCAAGGACTTAACACAATAAAACCCTCCCCCCTACTTAACCATACGGCACCCATATACCGCGTGTGGCAGCACGAGTGTTGCTTGAACAGCAGGTACCCAAAGTTCGGTCCTTAATTGTCCAGACAAGTCCTTCCACTTACCCAATGCTCGTGCACAAAGCACCATCACTAACCAACACTTGTCCAGACCAAATCTCATTTTAAAAATGACAAAATTTAGCTCATAAAACAGCTACAAAGATCTGAAGTATAAATCATAAAATAAGAGTTGTGTTTATCCCAAAACCGCCGGGTTATTCCCGACGATCGAACTACCGTATCTAGACTTGCATGGCTAAGCAATTCTATAACCCATAATTCACACATCCTATCTTAAGCATATAGGAGTTTGCATAATTCAAGATTAACCTCAAGCATAGGTCATAACTAAACTACACATCACAAAAATATTGACATAATCAAAATAGCATGCAAGCAATTATCATTGCACTATCTTAACCAAAACTGGGATCAAATATGATACAAAAAGAAAGTTCAAAGGATGCTTGCCTTGCTGGTACAGTAGCTGCTCACTCTCGGTAGCGTAAGTGTCGATATCAATATGCTCAGGATCTATATAATTATAACATCAAATAAATACCGAGAAAACAACTCAAAAACCAAAATGCTCAAAAATGCATGATTTTTCTACAGTAGTTAGGTTATAATTTTAGATGGATTTAGGTAAAAGAATTATTCCATTTGGAGTTATGAATTGGAAGTTATGCTATTTTGAATTTTAGGTTTCAATATGCCGTCATTTATGTAATTTAATTATGAAGTGAAATTTTGTATAGCAGTGGCGAGTACATGGATTACATAAATAAATAGGCAATATTAATACAAGTTCAGAATAGTTGAGTTTGTCCCATTTGGAGTTCTTATGATTTAGTTATTGATTCTCAAAGTTATCAGCCTTTTATAGTATAAAGAAAATGGAGTTAAAGATCATTTTCTCCCAAAAATAGTTTCTGTGACAGAGGTAATGTGGAGACCATTTTTAGAATTAAGTTCACTGAAAATGAAATTTATCAAAAGTGGTCTCACTGTTTTTGGAGTTTCCAATAATTACTTATGCATTTTTGAAGTTATTAGTCCTTTTTCCATTGTACAATTAATGGTTTTAATGGATTAATCTCCAAATAAAGCTCTCTGCTACAGAGACAAGTTTGAAACTAATTTTAATATAAAGTTTACTAACAGTGAAAATTTCCAGAAGTGGTTTCATGTGATTTGGAGTTAAACTGATTTAGTTATGCATTTTTAGAAGTTAATACATGTTTTACAGTATACAAATAAATGGATTTCGGATTTTATACGTCGCTTAAACTTTTCTCACTTAGTGCCATCTTAGCCACAGCCGCTGACGGGAGGGACCGGGGCAACACTTTTGACCCAGTCAGCGCTGACTCGGCTCGGCCGCATTATACTGAAGGCGTATTCCACCGAATACGTTTTCCGAACTTCTAAACGTAAGACTGTCTTAAACGTTCAAGGAATACGTTTTCCTTTATGCGAAAATGTATTTTATAAACTACACATTCACTTAAACTACAATAGGGGCCCACACGTCACAGACACATTACTAGCTAATGATAACGATTAGCGCCAATTATACTGACAAAACTTCTGTTTTCGGACGTAATCGTCCGACAACAGAACGCGACGCGGCCGCGGCGCTGCCGCGCTCGCCGGCGGTGAGGGAAGGCCGGAGAGTGCAAGATCTACGCGAAAACGGAAAGACAATAGCGGCAGCTACCTTCAGGTGATGATTTTGCCGGTGAAGAGGCACGGTGGCGCGCCGGCGGTGGAGTCGAGCGGAGGAGGGGTGTTCGGTGCAGAGGGATCTTGAAGTAGGAGCTACCCCGCGGCAACTGTGGGGACCCCAGTAATTATCTCCATAAGACCGAGATTAGACAAGGTCTTAGGGACATAATCACGGGTCTCCGGTAAATGAATTCCAATTTAACTCTATCCAAGTGAGAGGCTTAGCCGAATACTAGAGCCTCAACGATCATGCGCGCTTCCTTTATGAGCGCTACATGATTGTCGATTCTCTTCGATCCGCACTACACTTAGTGAGTTAAATGGGAATTCATCAACAACGAGTATGACTTATATTGGCTCCTAAGATCAACGACCAATATACTCATACCCTCATCCAACGTTGATTACATCCATACAACGCATACAACAAGAGATTAAAAGACATACCGCATAATAGTTAAGGTCTACACTTATTACATACTACCGACCGCCAAATTCAAAGTAAAGTATCAAGTAGCGTGAAGCAAATAAATAAAGCAAAAGACCGATCTGGTATGCCCATCACCCATCGGCAACCGACTGGGAGTCAAATGATAGCACACTACTCGTTAGTGTCACCCAAGTCAACACTAACAAGATCGTCAAACTCATAATCTTCCTCACCGAAAAGGCCAAGAACATCCGGTGAGTACAAGTGTACTGCAAGTCTTACACAAATAAAAATAGTTATGCATAAGGGTCATTCAAAGGATGGCTCATATTGGTTTAGTTTTGCGAAAGAGACGCAACAATTGACATCCTACACATACTAGTTTTTCATGTGCCCATTTAAAATCAGATTTGAAGTAGAAGTAAAGCATATAGTAAAGTATTTCAGTAATAAACAATTGAATCATACAAGGACCAAAGTGGCAGCCCACTTTGATGAACTAAACACATGAACATCCCGTTCATGACGAATACCAAGTTCAACCACAATTTTAATTAAAAGTCTAACAATAAGCAGCCACAAATTTCAAGCGGTCGTCCATAACCGTGGACACGGCTATTCGAATAGATTTATACCTGCGGTGTACTACTTTACCACACGACTTGATTAGCCCGTTAGCCTCCGGATGCCTCCGAATATAGCACACTTCCTATGGTGTGCCGGCGATAAATCAAGATATGGTCATTTTAGCAAGAAGATCCCATTGGGTTAAGTCCTCAACCCGTGGCTCCTAGGAACATAAGGCGTTACGGCCTCTATGCCCTATCGGCCCAAAAGGAACATGGGATTTTCTCGGTCCCATGTCCTTACAATTTCACCACCGTGGGACCCAACACAACAAAACCTTCCCCCGACTTAACCATACGGCTCCCAACCCGCGTGTGGCAACACGAGTGTTGCTTGAACAGCAGGTACCCAAAGTTCGGTCCTTAATTGTCCAGACAAGTCCTTCCACTTACCCAATGCTCGTGCACATAGCACCATCACTAACCAACACTTGTCCAGACCAGAAAGCCCATTTAAAATGACAAAATTTGTCTCATAAAACAGCTACAAAGATCTGAAGTAAAAACATAAAGTAAGAGTTGTGTTTATCCCAAAACCGTCGGGTTATTCCCGACGATCGAACTACCGTATCTAGACTTGCATGGCTAAGCAATTCTATAACCCATAATTCACACATCCTATCTTAAGCATATAGGAGTTGGCATAATTCAAGATTAACCTCAAGCATAGGACATAACTAAACTACACATCACAAAAATATTGACATAATCAAAATAGCATGCAAGCAATTATCATTGCACTAACTTAACCAAAACTGGGATCAAATATGATGCAAAAGAAAGTTCAAATGATGCTTGCCTTGCTGGTAGTTCACTTGCTCACTCTCGGTTACTTACTCTCATACTTCCGGCATCTCGGAATCTAAAGAAAAAGCGATATCGAATAAACACCGAGAAATAGCCAAAAACTCAAATTGATCCAAAATGCATGAAATTTATACAGTAGCTATATTATGATTTTAGATGAATTTAGGTACAAAAATTATTCCATTTGGAGTTTATATGAGAGAGTTATAGTAGTTTAAAAATCAGATTTTTGGAAAATGCTGAAAATCAATGTTATGTTATTGTTCATCCGAATTTAATTGTTTCGCGAAGATTTATAGAACAGTGGTAGGGATAATCTTTACATGGCATGAAAGGTAATTAAAATTTATCATCAATAAAAATTGAATCACCCCATTTAGAGTTCATATGAATTAGTTATGAATTGTTGAAGTTAAAATACTTTTTCGTGTAAAAATAATTCTTTTCTGATTTTGCTACTGCATTAAATAATTTTTATAGGTAGGATGGCCTAGCCTCTGCCATGACAAGTGGGTTCTATGTATTTTATTTTATTTTCTATTTATTTCCTAAGGAAAACATCTACCGACAAATCTAACCTTCTCATACTCATATACTTAACCGATTCTCCGGTGTTGAATCCAATCACATGTATAACACTCTCCAATCATATTCTCATATCTTGATCTAAATCCCGTACTAACCTCAACTAAGAAATTATCAAGGTAGTTAATCCATCGAGTGATGCCCGAACTCACGATCTTCCAAATAAACAACCCATCCGATAATTACACGAAATCCACCGACTCGTGGGCATATGACCATGATTAAATCCATCAATCGTTCTCCGATATACTATTTAAGCTGATACTAACTATCTAGCTCTACTAGTCTCTCCTCGGAAAATCACCCTCGCATACACTCAATTTTCCACCGATCAAGGTTTAATTGACAAACCGATACCTAATGATCTTTACAATTTAAGAACACATCCAACATCTAATTGTTCACTAATCGATCAACTTATATCCATACCACCGAACTTAGTTGTGAACGACCTCTACCAATCCAATTATATATGTGCCTCTACGATCAACTAATAATCATTTATCCACTAACTCAAATGAGGTACAAATCTATCAACTCGGCACATAAGACTTATCTACTAATCACATAGCAATCCAATCATTTATCTGCACTCAAATAATCTATTGTTTCCTTCTCTTAATTCTAGCATATATGACTCACGCACTATCGCTAAAATCACCCGATCAATTTGCTCGTGATTAAATAATTCACCCGATTCAACCTCCATATCTCCATAAATATCCACACAAGAGCTATCCATCAAGTAATAAATCATAAAATCCTTATGCGTTCTAACTTCCAAAAATTACTAATCCAACGTGAGGGAAAATCTCCAATTAATTTATCCTCAAAGATCACCACAATTTTGCATACGACTCCAATATATCATCCGGTCAAACAATCCAATGTATATTTAATCTAGCATCCACCGATCAACAATACACACATTTCGCCTCAGTAATCTAATTATTCGCATTCACCAATATATCAACACATAATCACGCCTACGCACAAATAAGACAAAACCGGAGAATTATACCGGTCTTAAATTACCAAATCATTTTTACAATTAAACATGCATAAATAGATGACATGCACATGACTAATATGCAACATGCACAACTAATATCGTAATGCGATAGCACAATTTAACGTGAAGTATTTTACCACGGCACTAGGCGTGCCTAATATGGCCGGACGTCATCTTCTCGGCTCCCCATCCGTGTTCCCGTAGTCGTCGTCGAGCTCATCTGCGTCCGCTCGACCTTCTCGTCCATGTCCCACTCCGCATCATCGCTGTCGTTGTTTCCGCGTCTGCTATTCCCCTCTTATTAAGAGTGGATACAATGGAGTCTTCTCTAGAAGCAACATCATGAAGTTATAAACTTGGCATCATCATCAATAACAACCACATTTGACAAGAGGTAACCAAAATCAGTTAAAACAGAGTAGCGTTGTTTCTGCCCACCTTGGTCTTTAGTGCATAACTTCCAAACTACTTATCTAAACTGCGTGAAAATTGGCAGTAATGGAGCTCAAGGAGTCCTCAATGTGCTGTCCAAATTTCAGCCCAATCCGACACCATATGACCACTCAAACGGATCAAGTACCAAGATTGCGCACCTCTGATTACACTGCAAACAGAACGGACTAAACCACTCTCAATTCCAGTGCTCAATTAAACCAATCCTCAAACCAACCGATCAAATCGAAGTGCTCTTAGTGTAGAACTAACTCACCAAGTTTGGAGCCTATCCAACCACGTTTGAACCTCCGACCATGAGCTTGAAGCAGATCGGGCAAGAGCCACCAAGCTGAACCTACCTTCACTTCTCCTCTCGTCTCTTCCTCCCGTCGGTCAGCCACCTCGGCGCCACCTTACATGCATGCAGTGCCTCGGCTCCCTGATCGCTGGGCCGCCGCTGCACCGGCCTTGACGCCACGCTCGCCTCGCCTCGCCTTGGGCTGATGTCGTGCCCTCGGCGTCCTCCGTCTTGGTGGCGGGCTGCAGCGCCTCCGCATGCACCGTTGCCAGCGCACACGAAGATGCTTGGCCCTGCTCTCGACCACTGCTGTGCAGCGTGCCACTCCACCAAGCCACTGCTCAAGCACTCTCCCTTCTTGCTGGCTGCTGCAAGCCAAAGGCAGCACACTGCCTCTTCTTCTCTCTTTCTTCGAAAGTGTTCAATCGGTCTTGCATGCGAAAACTAGTAGCTAAACTGAGTTGCTCTTGCGAAGGTGAATGCAGCTGCATAACATGCATGAGAAGATTTGGGTTTCTTGGGTGGGATTGGGAGGAGAGAAGTGGAGATGAGCTTGTGAAGGGAAGAAATGGCTGCTCTATGCTTCTCTGTTGGGGAAGAAGAAGTGATGAGGGGAGGAAAAAGAAATGGGGCTGGCAGTGAGTGGAAATGAGGGCATTAAAGAATTGAGGATGGCAGTGTGTGTGGCTGTGCTCTGTTGGAGGAAATGAAGTGAGAAGCTGTTCGGCTGGCAAGAAAAGATTCGAATGAACAGTGTTCGGTTTTGGGGAAACAAATGGCAGCAGGGAGTTCAATAATTTTTAGACATAGATGCCTAACTCCAAAAATCACGAAATTTTTATGGAAGGTTCCTGACATAATGTTGATGCTTAGGTAAAATTTTCAGGAATTTATACGGAATGTGATTTTCTCCAAAAATCTCTAAAGTTGCTGTTTTTGTTGGCTGTGTGACAACTAAAAATTCAGGAAGTAGATTAGAATAGATGTTGCCAATTAACATCTTAAGGATTTGACCACACTCCAATAATTAACATGGGAGTAGGATGATTCGGCTAGGGACTTAAAAGAATGGCATTGTGTGGTTGAAAGGGTTCGGTTGGGGCAGAGAAAATGACAGTGAGATTTCTCTCTTGGATAAGGAAAGAGATGACAGTGGAGAGAGATGAGTGCTAGATAAATAAATGAGAAAAGGTGGCTGTGTAGGGAGGGGATTGAATGGCTGTGGTGAAACAGCTGGGAGCAAAAACAATGGCAGTGTATGGAGCTTTCTGGGTTTCATGGAGTTGGCAGGGGATGAATAAAGAAAAGAAAGATGACATGGTGAGTGTCTTTCGGCTGGGGCAAAGGATGGCAGCACACGCTCTCTCTTGCTGCAACTAGATTTTGTACAGTACTGTTCCTCCTCCTTCTTGCATGCCACGCAAAAGAGCTCGCACTCGAAAACCGATTGGAGAAACAGAACGCCCTCGAGACGACGATCGCAACGCTATAACATGCGTCGCATGATTTTTGGTTTTTGGTTGTGTTTGCGAGGAGGGAAGTTAGGGAAAAGAAATGGATACACAGACGTCTCGCCTGCGGTCGGTCGGACTGAAAAAGAGCGGCGGTCTAATGTATGCACCACGGTATGATTTTTGAAATACATGTGAAAGCAAGAGACCAAAATAATTTTTCTTTCATTTGTAGTCTCTCGACCAATTCAATTTAATATTGTTTGCTATTATTATTATTATCTTTATACAACTTTTAGACAACTCGATTCGATTTTTAAAGTCAACATTTGAATTAAACATGGGAAAATTTTTAAAATATTACCAAATTTTTATTAGATCGCCTACTTAAATATTAATATCCTGATCCTGAAAATCGGGATGTTACATGCACTACGGCTGTAGCCTGTAAGAGATTAATCGCAAATTTAAAGAGGGCATGTGTGTTTGTGCATGAGAAGAAAGCAATGCTGCCACACCTCCCTTAATGGTACGTAGATTTGAGCTTTTTTATCATCCAGATTTCAAATTACGAATTTGGAATTTGGCAAGGGTACGTACTCTTTGGTGGATCGACTAGAGTTCAGAACTGGAGTATATGCAGAATTTTCTTTGTTAGTTGCTTTATCCCTAGTCGTATGAATCAGATTCCCAATAGCCTATTATGGATTCATCCATTATAAAAGGGATCTGAGGATTGACCCTTATAAATAGGTGTATTTGAGGATTAACTTCTCGATGTCTCACTTACAAATCCTCAATAAAAAAATGAATGAAAAGCGCCTGTCAAGAGAATTTACAAAAGTTCTGCCTTAATTACGTTGTTGTTTGTTCAAACAGTGGATCGGCTAGCGGCCGCCGGCCGGATTGATTAGTGGGCTGGGCGACTCGGCGAAACAAGTGAGAGAGATGTGGACTGCAGATCTTTTTTCTTTTTTTAGAATCGGAGGCGGGATCAATGAAAGATGAACCTAAATTTACCTATGTACCCCTTAGCAACAGGCACCTTCGCTTCTAGGCTGGTGATGAAGGGAGCAGTACCAACAGGAATCTCCAAGGATGGTAAAAACTCTCATGTAGATTAACTACACATGTAACGAGAGAAGGAAAGGTGCGTGTGAGAGAGAGAGCGCATGTGTTCATGGAAAATATATATAACAATGGCCAGATTTTAGTTATGCATGATATATGTAAGGTACCTCAGGCTCCAACGTCGGATTTCGGAATATGTTCTTCAGCCATCTATCTCGCACGAGCGAACCTCCTTCCGAACATCTCGCGCAGCACAGACAACATAAATAAAATAGTATCATTAGGAGAGAATTTGAGTCGCAACATTTTTTTCAACAGATCACAGTATATCAAAGAACAGTATGCAATATTTTTTCAACGGGTCGCGATATTTTTTTCAATAGGTCGCCACATATCAAAAACAGGATGCAATATTTTTTTATGGTTGCAATATTTTTTTAAACGGGTCACAACATCAGAACCAGAAACAACAGAGGATAATTTGCCGAGTTTTTCCATGGATACGCGTCACAAATTGGAATAGCATGAGAAGCTAGCACTCGTTGGCTGCAGCAAGAAATTAGAAATCAATAAGACAGACAAAACCAAGACTCCGATTGGTGGTCGGTTTGGGCTGTAGCATGGCAAGGGGGGAGGGGGCATCTTCGCTTGCTGCTCGGAGGTTTGGGTTTGAGCAGGTGGAGATTAAGCCAGCAGGGGGGAAAGTGAGGAAAGGGAAAGTTGGAGGGGCTTGGGAAAAAAGCGGAGAACTGCTATACATCTTGCGAATAATGCGCTATGTGATTGGTGGGAGAAAAGGAGAGAGTGTGAAAAGTGAGATTGGGTTAGGGATATAGGGATAGGGGTGATATCTGGGGCATTAGATCTCTATCTGAAAAAATCAGTCGCATGTTGTATAGACACTCCCAAAAAAGCGCGTCCAATTTTTTTATTTGAATTGTACGTCTGCGTTGTACTGTTTTTCTATATGTAACTTTAGTTTATAAGAAGAGAAGGCCCATCCTTGAAGATGATACTTGTACGATCGCCCGAAATCTACTTTCCATGATGTGATTTTCTGCCATCATTCGCGTGCTACTCTGAATGGCATGCGATCCTATTGGTGTCTTCCGGATGGGTTCATGTTGCCGCTAGATGAGCTAAACAAGGAAGATAGGGTTCATTTGTTGCTTGTGTTATGGAGGAATTGGAGTGATCATAATTCTCTCACCCATGGGGCAGCTTTTCAGCAGAAAGATCGAGCTGTGCGCAGGAGGTGATGCACAATGTACTGTTGCAAATCTGACAACCGGAAAATGATGCGCTGAAGGGTAAACTGGTCGTTGGGGAAGCTGCTGCAATGTCCACGAGGCATGGACGTTTTGCTGAATTTTCTTGTTCGCCAGCAGTTTGGAAGCCTCCTGATTCTGGTTGGTTTAAAATCAACGTCGATGGAAGTTTTGTGGAAGGTTTGGGGCGTGGTGGTGCAGGTGTGATAGCCATGGTGAGGTTCTGCTTTCCTCGTAGAGTTTCTTCTGCTCTGGAGGCGGAATTTGAGGCTTGCCGAGAGGGTCTTTCACTGTACAACAGAAGGATGGAGTTCACCTGCATGCATTGGAGGTTAAATCAGAGACCAATACTTAGAAGATGCTCGGTTCGTTCACGATGCAATGCAATACAAAAACATAGACTGAGACGAACACTAGAAGACTGAATACAACAAGAAGTGCTGCATGCGAACTCAAAGAAACATGATGTTGTTACAGCAAGTGGCGGACCGGGATTTTTAGAATCGGTGTTCAAAGTTACAAAAATATTGTTCAATGTAAAATATAAAGGTGCACAGTAGCAAAAATCAAAATACAAATTATTCGTACTAATGACAACATCTCAAATAATTTAGTGAAATTACAAAATAATCAAGAAAAGATAAGATTTACCAATCACAATTCAAACTAACTAACAAAATTATTGATTTGGGCATTTGAGTTTGCTCTTTGCTGGTTTGGGAATTGAGGATCTGGTAATTCAGATTGAACTCACCTCTGCGCTGTTGGGAATTTGGGTACCACGGCCGCACGCTGGCGCGCTGCCTTCTTGTCAAGAGCTGCGCGAGGCGCCGGGTCGCAACTGCCGGCTACAGACAACTCGCAGGGCTACTCGGTTGCCCTCCCCGCTCAGCGCCCCAACGGCAACAGCCCAACCGTTGGCCGGTGCCCGACCTTGCTCCTCCGACCTCCGCCCTGCCGCCGCGTTTGGCTTCGTTGTGGCCACGCCACCGCATCAAGAGAGAGGGAGAGATATGAGAGTCGGCTATTGTCTCTTGATTGATAGAGTTAGAGAGAGACGAGAGGGAATGACCTTGTTGTGGTCGAACCGAATGGTCCAATGCTCAAAGGGCAAAGACTGAATGGTGTGTGATCATGGGCTAGCCATCACATGTGCTAGTTTGATGGACTGAGAGAGAGTTGTGATCTAGTTAGTCCAATTAAGAATATATTTTATTATATATATAATACACATACTATACAGTGGATTTTACCAAAAAAAAATGGTGTTCAGCTGAACACCCATAAGCCTAATAGGGTCCACCCTTGGTTACGGTCACCTTGATAAAGTGATTAGAGATAATCGATTGGGACATAGGCATGCAGATAGTCGGATGCAAGATGAGAAGCGCAAGGACGGATCCAACAGGGGATAGCCAGAGCAGCAGCACCCCCTACCACCAGCTAGACCCTGGGTACCCCTGTAGCACCAGTATCCATCGGCCATTAGTAAGGGACTGAGGTTTGGAGATTGAATAATACTATGGTTCTACGAGCATCCCTTCATTTTAATCTTGGATCCGCCACTGGAGAAACGTACAAGCATGCCCAGTTGAAGCTGTCAGTACCTGTTGACACGTGAAGGTCCACACCAAGTTATGAAATGTACGTCCATGAGTTTTTGGCTTATTTAGCCTCTTTTTAAAGTGAAATAGAAAAATAGCCCTCACACAAACGATATGGCAAAAATGGCACCCCTGCTGCGATATGGGTGCGCGGCGGGCCACCTGCTAGGAGGTCGCCACATGTCCTGTTGCGGCGTTTTCGCACGATAAAGATGCCATTTTTGCCATTTCGTTTGTGTAAGAGGCTATTTTTGCTATTTTGTTTAAAAAACATGCTAAATAAGCCAAAAACTTAGTCTATCGTGCGGCATAAAGTAAAGAAGCATGGAAGGAAAACTACAACATACCTTAGGCTGCCAAAGTTCTCGACGAGCGCAAGAACCGGCGGACAGAAAAGAGCCCAGATAAGAAAACTCTCGAATGCATACACCCTAGATGTTAGAGAGAGAGGGAGAGCTGAGAAAAAATATTCATTACTGAGCGGTGTGCTCCTGATCTACAGTAGTTGTTTACTCTGGAGGTTGATCGGCACCAACGTTGGGCGTACATGTGCCGTAGCCGAGTTGATTTCCAAAGTTGCGATAGCATGCACATCCAAATTAAGTTGGAGCATGACGAAGAAATCTTCGAATTCAGGTGTCCTGTACATCCGAAGTGTTGAGTATAGCTTATATATAACAAGGTGAAAGAAGGGCTTGTGTCCGAAAAGCGGGAGTGTATATAACAAGATAAAAGAAAGGATTGTGTCCGGAAAGCGGGGAGTATACGAATTTTCAGGTGCCATGTACATCCGAAGTGTTGTGTATGGCTTATATATAACAAGGTGAAAGAAGGGACTGTGTTCAGAAAGCGGGAGTATATATAACAAGGTAAAAGAAGGGGTTGTGTCCGGAAAGCGAGAGCGTAGCGTACGCTTTCAGGGCACAGCCTTACAGAGTTGCGTGGGGTTGCAAAATATTGTAGGATGGGACGTACGCTTTTCAGACACAGCTCTATAGGCGGTACAGACTATCACTACTACAAAACAGGTCATAATAGACAGTTCGTCACAGACGGTTCTTTTGGAACCGTCTGTGTTGTTATATCACAGACGGTTCCTTTTGAAACCGTCTGTGATACATCATTATCACAGACGGTTCGTATCATGAACCGTCGCGAAGTATCACGACGGTTCATGATACGAACCGTCGCGATAATTACTCATCACGACGGTTGGTATCACGAACCGCTCATCACATGCATGATTCGTCATACCAACCGTCTGTGATGAGGTAGTTATCACAGACGGTTGGATTTAACAACCGTTTGTGATTTGGATTTTACCATCACAACATCTGTAATGAGAGAGTAAGAAAATTTTGAAGCCATGGTAAAATTCAAGTCACAGACGGTTCTTAATACCAACCGTCTGTAATGAGGTCATTATCACAGACGGTTCGTATTAAGAACCGTTTGTGATGATATACTTATCACAGACGGTTCATAATACGAACCGCCTGTGATATGTCATCATAGACGGTTTTTATATGAAACCGTCTGTGATTCGCAGCACGGGAGGTGGGAGTTCGAAAAAATTTGAACGCATGCGCGGGAGGCAAAGTATTTTGACGCTGTCCTTATATATTATAGCTACCCCAACGTTGTCTTCCTCTCCCTCGGCCTCCTTAGGACCTCAAGCTGGCTCTCATCCTTCCTTCCCTCCTCCTTTGCTCCACTGGGTGCTGCCTCCTCTGGCCCGCAGGCCTCCGGCCCTTAACACAGCGCCACCAACCGTCACCGCCTTGCTCTGCGCCTCTTCTCCGGTCACCACCTCCAGCTTGCGCGCTACCCGGCTCAGTCCTCCCTCTGCTCCCCTCCTTCCCTTTTTTGTTTCATATTGAGTACATGTGCCGTAGCGGAGTTGATTTCCAAAGTTGCGATAGCATGCACATCCAACTTAAGTGGGAGCAGGACGAAGGCATCTTCGAATTCAGGTGTCATGTACATCGGAAGTTCTGTGTATGGTTTATATATAACAAGGTAAAAAAAAGGGGGGCTATGTTCGGAAAGCGGGAGTGTATATAACAAGGTAAAAGAAGGGGCTGTGTCGAGAAAGCAGGAGCGCACGAATTTTCAGGTGTCATGTACATCCAAAGTGTTGTGTATAGCTTATATATAATAAGGTGAAAGAAGAGGATGTGTCCGGAAAGCGGAGCATATATAACAAGGTAAAAGAAGGGGTTGTGTATTTGTCATGCTCCCACTTAAGAAGCCTTTTTCCACCGTGCATAATTCCTTTCCTTTTCTACACAGCATATTGACATATTCAATCACTAGTCTCCAGCGGTCCAGCCTGTTCTTTGGTTGATTGCAAGTTTGCAACTCTAAATGCTTCTTATGCCTGGCAAAGTTTCCTTGTATTGTATAGTTTATCCATCATCTTAATTGGAGTACTAGTAGTACTTGTTATGAAACTTATGTTTGCATTTTGTCAATAATTCTGTTTATAAACTTGGCTCACGAAAATGCATTTCAGGTGTACACATCTGACATGACCTCACTTTTCACATGGACCTGTCCAAGGTGTGAAGGTAACACAAAGGTACACCCTTATGAGTTCAACACTAAACTTGGATGTTCGAACTGCCTCTGCAAGCTGCTCTTCAGATGTTCCTTGTCTAATTATCTTTTTTTTTGCATTATTAATGCAGGGTTTTGAGATGATAGAGATAATTGTAGATGTGGAGAACTGCTTACAGGTTCATTATTATTTTTAGTACTTTTGCAATCTTCTTCTGCTTGCATTTAGTTTTCAATGAAAAATTATGTTCATGTAATAAAAATAATAATTTTGAGCAGGCTTTTAGAGGCACCCAAAAACACAGGTATAAATAGTGGTTCCATTAATCATAGCAGTTCTTATCGTCTATACGTTAACCAAACAGGAACGGATCTCGTGCCAATGCTGGCATAATACGCAAGCCTGCGAGTCTTTTTGAAGAATATGATGACTCAGAGCCATCTCAGGATATAAATGAGACCTTGTAATAATCAAACACATAATGAGGTGCAATGTCAAAACTATCGGATAGCCTTCTCCTTTCGGGCAACATATGGAATAAGAATACCTTCGTTTCAAATGAGACATTTTGGATATAAATCTCAATTCTAATGTGTTCTTCACAGTTTTTTTCCACGTACAATACACTAGCAGAGATTACAACCACATATGCGAAAATTCACAATCCACAGAGAGTATCATAAAGCATACAACTACCTATACTGAAATTCGCATACACTAGAAGTTGACATAAAACATCTAACGTCCCTCTAGTGTTGTGATACTAATCACATTCACAGAATTCTCCCTGTTTTCCCTTGTTTCTGCAGTTTCGCAATTACTTGGAGCAAAATATACAGGTTGCTTTGGGGTTGGAAGTAACGTGCTTTCGTTCTCTAACATAAACACAACCGACGACATCAGTAGCCTATCATCCGGATGATCTTGTACACACAATAGTCCAACATGAATACACCGTAGAACTTCGTGAAGTGGGCATCTCTCAACAACCGAGGAGTCCACCAATTCTGTTGCTTTTCCATCTCTCCATAATCTCCACGCCTGAGCCAATAGAATCAAGTTCTGATCAACTTATATATTTTGTTTGGGCCGTTGAAATTTTGAGCATTCCACAATACTTACATAAGCTGTAAGGCTGGCAAAGTTATTTATGAGTTGTGGTGAGCTGATCTTCAAGCCACTTACAATCTCCAACATAAGAACACCAAAGCTATAGGTGTCCGTTTTGACAGAGAAGGCTCCTCCCATCACATATTCAGGTGACATGTAACCACTGTTTAAATCATTTCAACCACAAGGAATGCACAATTTGAAATTCTGAATTTAACCAGATAATAAAAATTAGTGTGTTAAAGGTTGGCTAGTGCATTAAAAAATTACTTACTATGTCCCGACAACCCGGCTAGTGTTTGCTTGTTGCTGGTTTCCAACAAAGATCCTTGCCATACCAAAATCTGATATTTTGGGAGTCATTTCTCTGTCCAACAAGATGTTGCTTGCTTTGAGATCTCTATGAATTATCGTCATTCTCGAGTCTTGGTGGAGATATAGAATTCCTCTAGCTACCCCTTTGATTATGTTGAATCGTGTTGGCCAATCAAGCATAGACTTCCTTGCATCATCTGCCAAGATCAATATGAAACGAAACTCGTTAGTCGTCATGAACATCATTCTAAATCTAAGAACTTTTTGCAATATGTGATCAGATGTCAGAACATACCAAAAAGGAAGGCATCCAAACTTTTGTTAGGTAAGTATTCGTAGATCAGCAACTTCTCATCTTCATGAATGCAGCAACCATAAAGTCTAACTAGGTTTCTATGCTGCAATTTGGCAATTAGAACTACTTCATTTCTGAACTCTTCTATACCTTGTCCAGAACCCTTAATAAGCCTTTTGACAGCAACTTCCTTTCCATCTTCCAATAATCCCTAGATGATTGCACCATTCAGAATTGGCAAACGATGAAAGGCACAGTTTTTTTCGTTACTATAATTATCTTTTGAAAAACAATTTCCATTGTAATTATCGATGTGAAACTTTTTGTTACCTTGTAAACTTTGCCAAAACCTCCCCTTCCAAGCAGGTTGGAATCAGAAAAAATATCTGTTGCGGCAAGAATGTCTTCGAAGCTAACAAATGGAAATTCAATATTTTCGCCTTGGAGTCCATTGGAAGCGCTCAAGTATCCTAGCATCAGTCTCTTCTGGATTTCCTTCTTTCGTCGTTTGCCTGATGGCAGGGACATCAATACTTTTTTATTAACACTTACACAGTAACTCCGCATTCGAAAACATGGGCTCTTACCTCTGTATTTGCATATCCAGACAAGGGCTATGCATGTGAGCAGTAGCAGGCATGCTGTAATCGGGAGTACAATCTTTACTAAATTGTTCTTTTTTTGAACTGCAGAAATGTAACCCATCAGAATTCACTGCATCAAACATTAGTTGCAATCGTATGGATTCACTTGCATACAATACCATTACTTGAACCTAAGCACCTACTACTAGTAACCCCTCCAACGTTACTACTGGGCTTGTGGTAAATCGAGGGTTTGATGTTGCAATATGCTCGTGTAGAATACTTGCATCTTTCTGGCTACAAACTCCAAAGTAATTGGCCATTGTCAACGCAAAAAAAGGAGTAATTTTCTAAGATAAGTAGTTGTTTACTAGAAGAATATTATATTGACAAGTCCATACTAATTACTATGTCCACAATTCCCGTGTATAAATATTGGTGTTGATGCACACAAGCGATTGACCTAAAAAACTCCATTAAGGCTAGTGACACGTGTCACAGCCCCAACTAATTAAATTAGATTAATATGTATTTCACTAACATGCATTATCAAATTCAAATCATTTCATAATATATTGTACTTGGAAAATCTAATTTGAGGTGAACATACACATCAAAATTCAGAATTCACTTCAAATCAGTAATAAAAAGTTGTGATCATCATCTGGAACCAATTTATTCAAATACTAAATTAATTATCATGAATTAATATAATTTTTCCAAAATTTTTGGGAACAGTTTGAACATAATTAAAATTCAAACAACATTTATAGACATACAACATGTTTGAATTTAAATATCACAAACTATATTATGAACAGTATGGTTTTATAATTTTTATGGGAACTATATACTCCCAGGAACCCCCACAAATTATTTCATGATTTTAGGGAATTTATTTCTAATTATAAACCCCGGTCAAAGTTGCTAGACAGATTTTAATTCCCAGTCAAACTTGAAAAACCTAAACCCCAGCTACTGTTCCTCCGACCGAGCCCGAAGTCGCGCGGTCGAGCCCAATCAACTAGATGCACCTCACGTGAGCCGTCCGATGGAAAACGAACGCACCAGATGGCGTACCCCTTCGCCCCGCGCCACTTAACCTCTTTAAACCTCAACCTTCCGATCGAGATCTAGCGGCCGCTATTGGACCACGTCCTCCCTCCTACGCGCGAACGGAGAGCCGCTGACCGGTGGGCCCGAGCTGTCAGCTTCGTCTTCCTCCCGTCGCATCTGCTCAGAACACCAGCGCCACGCGGCCGCGCCGCTCTCTCTCCGCCCGTTGCAGCTCCGTTAGTGCCGTGTGTTGCCGCGCATGCAACCACTCCCGAGCTCCTCACTTCACGCCGCCCATCTCCGTCATCGCCGAACATAAGACACCCGAACCCTAGTTCTCTCACTCTTCCTCTCGGCGGTGAGGAAGGGAAGCTCTCCTGCTCATCTCTGTAAGCTTCCACCGGTGCTTCCCTCTCTTCTACTTCCATGCCTTCTCCATTTTTGCTAACCCTAGCTCTTGCGATGACTTGTAGCTTTGGTTCCACCTTGGTGCCTTTCGCCGCTCCGAGCACGCACCGAGTGACATCCTCGTACCATTTCTCACTTCCAAAGGTTTTGTCCTCAAACCACGCGTCATCTTGCATGCTTTAGACCACCGATCTAAACCCCTAATTCTAATTGGGTAATGCACGACAGATCTCGGCGAATTGAGGACTTAACCATTTTCGGCCGTGAAATGACCCTTCGTCTCCTACCTTGTTCCGGTAAGTCTTTTCTCGATTCCTTGCTCTAGTAGCTTCCTAATGTAACCCTTGATCCGCTCCACCACTCACTTTAGCTGGTTTTGCTCAAGGCCTCCTATCCACGTGAAGCCCTTTTGCCGCACTTGTCTTCTCCGACGCCACATTGCTCCACCATCTCCAAGCTTCCCCGAGCTTCCATTTAGCTCAGGTAACTTCCACTTAGTCCCTAGGGCCTGGGCACACGCTTGGTTGTCGCTGCGGAGCTGTACATCGCTGTTTGCACTTTTGCCGTAAGAGTCACCTCCGTTCATCTCCCGCTAGCCACGGTGCAAAGCCGCTCACCGGCGAGACCACATGTTTATGATGCGCAAGACTATTGCGGAGCTAATGCGACAAGTGGCGGGCTCGCCGTGGTAGCGAAGCGCCGCGAGCCGCCGCAAGCGGGCGGTGGCGTTTTGCCGTGCCGTATTAGGACAGGCACTGTAGCTTAGTCATTTGCCGCGTTAACCCAATCATTAGCTTTTAAACACTGTCTTAGCCGTCCTAATGTGTCGCTTACAAGTGGGACCTTGCACAGAAATCCAGCACACTGATTTTTAAAGCCACAGAGACTGACGTGTGGACCCAGGGCATTAAACACGTGCTAAGAAAAATCAAATGAACTGGAATCAATCTGGACCGTCAGATGCGAAAGGGACGGGTTGGATTTGTGAGTCATTCGGACCGCCCTATTGCACTTCGATTGTGGGACCGTGGGATCTTGATCCAACGGCCGCGATCCTAGCTCGGGATGTGCGTGTGCGCCGCATGATGGTCGACGACGAGCGGGCCGCCGGTCGATGACCGCGGCTAGCACCGCACTCGGTGAGAAAAGTAGCTAATGTTTGTAAAATCCGAAAACCCTTTTCTTACACACTGAAAAATATGTATAACTTCTAAAATGCATAACTAAATCATTTCAACTTCAAATTGATGAAACCACTTGAAATTTACATTCTTAATGTACTTCCTATCAAAATTAGTTTCATACATGTCTCTGTAGCAGAGGGCTTTAATTGGAAATTTATTCATTAAAATCATTATCTCTACAATAGGAAAATGGATGAAATCTTTAAAAATACATAAGTAAGTATTGAAACTCCAAAACAGTGAGACCACTTTTGATAATTTTTATTTTCAGTGAACTTAATTCTAAAAATGGTCTCCACCTTACCTCTGTCACAGAAACTATTTTGGGAGAATATACTCCTTAACTCCATTATTTTTATACTATCAAAGGCTGATAACTTTGAAAATCAATAACTAAATCATAAAAACTCCAAAAAGGACAAACTCAACTGTTTTTGACTTATAATAATATTGCCTATTTATCTATGTGATCCACGCATCGCCACTGTTCTACAAAATTTCACTTCATAATTAAATTATATAATGACGACTTATTGAAATCTGAAATTCAAACCATTATAACTTTCACATGCTAAATCAAAGTGAAATAATTCTTTCACCAAAAATCATTTAAAATCATGACCTAACTACTGTAGAAAAATCATGCATTTTTGAGTATTTTGGTTTTTGAGTTGTTTTCTCGGTATTTATTTGATGTTATAATTATATAGATCCCGAGCATATTGATATCGACACTTACGCTACCGAGAGTGAGCAGCTACTGTACCAGCAAGGCAAGCATCATTTGAACTTTCTTTTGCATCATATTTGATCCCAGTTTTGGTTAAGATAGTGCAATGATAATTGCTTGCATGCTATTTTGATTATGTCAATATTTTTGTGATGTGTAGTTTAGTTATGTCCTATGCTTGAGGTTAACCTTGAATTATGCCAACTCCTATATGCTTAAGATAGGATGTGTGAATTATGGGTTATAGAATTGCTTAGTCATGCAAGTCTAGATATAGTAGTTCGATCGTCGGGAATAACCCGGCGGTTTTGGGATACACACAACTCTTACTTTATGTTTTTACTTCAGATCTTTGTAGCTGTTTTATGAGTTAAACTTTATCATTTTTAAATGAGATTTGGTCCGGACAAGTGTTGGTTAGTGATGGTGCTTTGTGCACGAGCATTGGGTAAGTGGAAGGACTTGTCTGGACAATTGAGGACCGAACTTTGGGTACCTCATCGTTCAAGCAACACTCGTCTTTGCCACACGCGGGTTGGGAGCCGTATGGTTAAGTAGGGAGAGGGTTTTATTGTGTTAAGTCCTTGGTGGTGTAAGGGCATAGCGACGTGAAATCCTATGTTCTTTGAGGAGCCGATGTAATCCTTTATAGTGTGCAAGGGAGCATCAATTCTTTTGTTTTGATTGCATCGGTATTTCCAATATAACTTGTGAGCCCCCTAGCAAGTGCTATCAGACGCTTGTACTAGGCAAGGAACCATCTCACAAGGGGACTTAGCTCAATAGGGCTTTCTTGTTGAAAATGATCGATCTTGATTTACCCGCCGGCATACCATAGGAAGTGTGCTATTTCGAGGCCTCCGGAGGCTTACGGGCTAATCAAGTCGTGTGGGTAAGTAGTACACCCCCGCAGGGTATTAATCTATTCGAATAGCCGTGTCCACGGTTATGGACGACCGCTTGAAATTTGTGGCTGCTTATTGTTAGACTTTTAATTAAAATTGTGGTTGAACTTGGTATTCGTCATGGACGGGATGTTCATGTGTTTAGTACATCAAAGTGGGCTGCCACTTTGGTCTTAGTATGATTCAATTGTTTATTACTGAAATGCTTTACTACATGTTTTACTTCTACTTCAAATCTGATTTTAAATGGGCACATGAAAAACTAGTATGTGTAGGATGTTAATTGTTGCGTCTCTTTCGCAAAACTAAACCAATATGAGCCATCCTTTGAATGACCCTTATGCATAACTATTTTTATTTGTGTAAGACTTGCGAGTACACTTGTACTCAGCCAGATGTTTGCTGGCCTTTTCAGGTGAGGAAGATTATGAGTATGACGATCTCGCTAGTGTTGACTTGGGTGACACTAATGAGTAGTGTGCTATCATTTAACCCCCAGTCGGTTGCCGATGGGTGATGGGCATACCACTACTGGTCTTTTGCTTTATTTAATTGCTTCCGCTGCTACTTGATACTTTACTTTGAATTTGGCCGGTCGGCCGTATGTAATAAGCTGTAGACTTTAACTATTATGCAGTATGTCTTTTTAAATCTCTTGTTGTATGCGTTGTATGGATGTAATCAACGTTGCATGAGGGTATGAGTATATTGGTCGTTGATCTTGGGAGCCAATATATGTCATACTCGTTGTTGATGAATTCCCATTTAACTCACCAAGTGTAGTGCTTCGAATCGAGGGAGAATCGACAATCATGTAGCGCTCGCAAGGGAGCAGCGCGCATGATCGTTGAGGCTCTAGTATTCGGCTAAGCCTCTCACTTGGATAGGGTTAAATTGGAATTCATTTACCGGAGACCCGTAATTATGTCCCTAATACCTTGTCTAATCTCGGTCTTGTGGAGATAATTACCGGGGTCCCCACAACACGTCGCATTAAGAACACTAATGTCAATATGTCACCATGGAGAAAAAGGGGTGGGCATGAAACAGTGCATACCGGGAGAATCGGTGGGCATGAAACGGTGCATACTGGGAGAATCGGCAAGCCGGAGGTACAGGTTCTCGACGTAGTGTATGGGCTTCCCCTTCTCGGTGTCGACAAGCTCCCCTGTCCAAACCAAGCACCTCGACGGGTCGGCCATAATGCCACCATTGCTCATGTTGGCGTAAGCGTATGCCGTACATGAGCAGTTGCTGCTGCACTCGCCGCGCATTGGTCGGCTGTTCTGTTCGGATATGCAAGAACTTATCGGGAACCTTCATCCGAGGCAAGGTCACGAAATTATCTTCCTTTCCGCATTTCAATGCTTCCGTTCTCCGACATCCTCTCGAAAGTTCAGACCGTCTAGCTCAAACCCATCGAGGCAATGGCATGTCGGGACAGCCCCGTGAAGTCGCAATAGCCGAACGGGCCACACGGGCGTACATATCGCAGCTGCCAGTGACGGGTCGCTCAAAGATGACTGCCCACGACGACGAGTGGTTGTTCCAGATCAGAGACCTCAACGTGCCCATGTACTCAAGCGTGAGGCGCGTATACGGTGAGCCGTCGGAGACTGTGTACATAAAGTAGAACTCCTCCTGTGTTGACCATCGTGTTGTACGCCATGGAGCTCATGTTGCTCTGGTATGTGCCGCCGTACACATCAAAATTCAGAATTCACTTCAAATCAGTAATAAAAAGTTGTGATCATCATCTGGAACCAATTTATTCAAATACTAAATTAATTATCATGAATTAATATAATTTTTCCAAAATTTTTGGGAACAGTTTGAACATAATTAAAATTCAAACAACATTTATAGACATACAACATGTTTGAATTTAAATATCACAAACTATATTATGAACAGTATGGTTTTATAATTTTTATGGAACTATATACTCCCAGGAACCCCACAAATTATTTCATGATTTTAGGAATTTATTTCTAATTATAAACCCGGTCAAAGTTGCTAGACAGATTTTAATTCCAGTCAAACTTGAAAAACCTAAACCCCACTCATTTTCCTCCGACCAGAGCCGAAGTCGCGCGGTCGAGCCCAATCAACTAGATGCACCTCACGTGAGCCGTCCGATGGAAACGAACGCACGGATGGCGTACCCCTTCGCCCCGCGCCGATTAACCTCTTTAAACCTCAACCTTCCGACGAGATCTAGCGGCGCTATTGGACCACGTCCTCCCTCCTCTGCGAGCGAGAGAGCCGGCCGGTGGGCCCGAGCTGCCGCCGTCTTCCTCCGCGCGCATCGCTCGAACACCGGCGCCACGCGACCGCGCCGCTCTGCTCCCGCCGGTTGCGGCTCCGTTAGTGCCGGTGTGTTGCCGCGCATGCAACCACTCCTGGAGCTCCTCACTTCACGCCGCCTCCATCTCCGTCATCGCCCGAACATAAGACACCCGAACCCTAGTTCTCCCTCACTCTTCCTCTCGGCGGTGGGAGGAAGGGAAGCTCTCCGTGCTCATCTCTCGGGTAAGCTTCCACCGGTGCTTCCCCTCTCTTCTACTTCCATGCCTTCTCCATTTTTGCTAACCCTAGCTCTTGCGATGACTTGTAGCTTTGGTTCCACCTTGGTGCCTTTCCCGCTCTGGAGCACGCACCGAGTGACATCCTCGTACCATTTCTCACTTCCAAAGGTTTTGTCCTCAAACCACCGCGTCATCTTGCATGCTTTAGACCACCGATCTAAACCCTAATTCTAATTGGGTAATGCACGCGGGATCTCGGCGAATTGAGGACTTAACCATTTTCGCCGTGAAACGACCCTTCGTCTCCTACCTTGTTCCGGTAAGTCTTTTCGATTCCTTGCTCTAGTAGCTTCCTAATGTAACCCTTGATGCTGCTCAGACCACTCACTTTAGTGGTTTTGCTCAAGGCCTCCTATCCACGTGAAGCCCCTTTTGCCGCACTTGTCTTCTCCGACGTCAACTGCTCCGACCATCTCCAAGCTTCCCGAGCTTCCATTTAGCTCGGTAACTTCCACTTAGTCCCTAGGGCACAGGCTTGGTTGTTTGTTGGCCGTGACTGTACATCATTGTTGCACTTTTGCCGTAGAGTCACCTCCGTTCATCTCGGCTAGCGCGGTGCACAAAAACTCGGTGGCGAGACCACATGTTTATGATCGCAAGACTATTGCGGAGCTAATGCGACAAGTGGCGGGCTCGTAGCGCGCGTAGCGCGTGGCAGCCGCCAAGCGAGCGGTGGCGTTTTGCGTGCCGTATTAGGGCGAGCATCGCTAGCTTAGTCATTTGCGCGTTAACCCAATCATTAGCTTTTAAACACTGTCTTAGCCGTCCTAATGTGTCGCACAAGTGGGACCTTGCGCAATCCGGCACACTAATTTTTAAAGCCACGAGATAGCGTGGACCCGGGCATTAAACACGTGCTAAGAAAAATCAAATGAGCTGAATCAACTGGACCGTCGGATCACGAAAGGGACGGGTTGGATTTGTGAGTCATTCGGACCGTCTATTGCACTTCGATTGTGGGCCGTGGGATCTTGATCCAACGGCTCGCGATCCTAGCTCGGGATGTGCGTGTGTGCCTCGCGATGGGCGACGGCGGGCCAGGCCGGTCGATGACATGCGCTAGCACTGCACTCGGTGAGAAAAGTAGCTAATGTTTGTAAAATCCAAAACCCTTTTCTTACACACCTGAAAAATATGTATAACTTCTAAAATGCATAACTAAATCATTTCAACTTCAAATTGACTGAAACCACTTCTGGAAATTTACATTCTTAATGTACTTCCTATCAAAATTAGTTTCATACATGTCTCTGTAGCAGAGGGCTTTAATTGGAAATTTATTCATTAAAATCATTATCTCTACAATAGGAAAATGGACTGAAATCTTTAAAAATACATAAGTAAGTATTGGAAACTCCAAAAACAGTGAGACCACTTTTGATAATTTTTATTTTCAGTGAACTTAATTCTAAAAATGGTCTCCACCTTACCTCTGTCACAGAAACTATTTTGGGAGAATATACTCCTTAACTCCATTATTTTTATACTATCAAAGGCTGATAACTTTGAAAATCAATAACTAAATCATAAAAACTCCAAAAAGGACAAACTCAACTGTTTTTGACTTATAATAATATTGCCTATTTATCTATGTGATCCACGTACTCGCCACTGTTCTACAAAATTTCACTTCATAATTAAATTATATAATGACGACTTATTGAAATCTGAAATTCAAACCATTATAACTTTCACATGCTAAATCAAAGTGAAATAATTCTTTCACCAAAAATCATTTAAAATCATGACCTAACTACTGTAGAAAAATCATGCATTTTTGAGTATTTTGGTTTTTGAGTTGTTTTCTCGGTATTTATTTGATGTTATAATTATATAGATCCTGAGCATATTGATATCGACACTTACGCTACCGAGAGTGAGCAGCTACTGTACCAGCAAGGCAAGCATCATTTGAACTTTCTTTTGCATCATATTTGATCCCAGTTTTGGTTAAGATAGTGCAACGATAATTGCTTGCATGCTATTTTGATTATGTCAATATTTTTGTGATGTGTAGTTTAGTTATGTCCTATGCTTGAGGTTAACCTTGAATTATGCCAACTCCTATATGCTTAAGATAGGATGTGTGAATTATGGGTTATAGAATTGCTTAGTCATGCAAGTCTAGATATAGTAGTTCGATCGTCGGGAATAACCCGGCGGTTTTGGGATACACACAACTCTTACTTTATGTTTTTACTTCAGATCTTTGTAGCTGTTTTATGAGTTAAACTTTATCATTTTTAAATGAGATTTGGTCCGGACAAGTGTTGGTTAGTGATGGTGCTTTGTGCACGAGCATTGGGTAAGTGGAAGGACTTGTCTGGACAATTGAGGACCGAACTTTGGGTACCTACTGTTCAAGCAACACTCGTGCTGCCACACGCGGGTTGGGAGCCGTATGGTTAAGTAGGGAGAGGGTTTTATTGTGTTAAGTCCTTGGTGGTGTAAGGGGCATAGCGACCGTGAAATCCTATGTTCTTTGAGGAGCCGATGTAATCCTTTATAGTGTGCAAGGGAGCATCAATTCTTTTGTTTTGATTGCATCGGTATTTCCAATATAACTTGTGAGCCCCCTAGCAAGTGCTATCGGACGCTTGTACTAGGCAAGGAACCATCTCACAAGGGGGACTTAGCTCAATAGGGCTTTCTTGTTGAAAATGATCAGATCTTGATTTACCCGCCGGCATACCATAGGAAGTGTGCTATTTCGAGGCCTCGGAGGCTTACGGGCTAATCAAGTCGTGTGGGTAAAGTAGTACACCCCTGCAGGGTATTAATCTATTCGAATAGCCGTGTCCACGGTTATGGACGACCGCTTGAAATTTGTGGCTGCTTATTGTTAGACTTTTAATTAAAATTGTGGTTGAACTTGGTATTCGTCATGGACGGGATGTTCATGTGTTTAGTACATCAAAGTGGGCTGCCACTTTGGTCTTAGTATGATTCATGTGTTTATTACTGAAATGCTTTACTACATGTTTTACTTCTACTTCAAATCTGATTTTAAATGGGCACATGAAAAACTAGTATGTGTAGGATGTTAATTGTTGCGTCTCTTTCGCAAAACTAAACCAATATGAGCCATCCTTTGAATGACCCTTACGCATAACTATTTTTATTTGTGTAAGACTTGCGAGTACACTTGTACTCAGCCAGATGTTTGCTGGCCTTTTCAGGTGAGGAAGATTATGAGTATGACGATCTCGCTAGTGTTGACTTGGGTGACACTAATGAGTAGTGTGCTATCATTTAACCCCCAGTCGGTTGCCGATGGGTGATGGGCATACCACTACTGGTCTTTTGCTTTATTTAATTGCTTCCGCTGCTACTTGATACTTTACTTTGAATTTGGCCGGTCGGCCGTATGTAATAAGCTGTAGACTTTAACTATTATGCAGTATGTCTTTTAATCTCTTGTTGTATGCGTTGTATGGATGTAATCAACGTTGGATGAGGGTATGAGTATATTGGTCGTTGATCTTGGGAGCCAATATATGCCATACTCGTTGTTGATGAATTCCCATTTAACTCACCAAGTGTAGTGCTTCGAATCGAGGAGAATCGACAATCATGTAGCGCCGCATGAGCAGCAGCGCATGATCGTTGAGGCTCTAGTATTCGCTAAGCCTCTCACTTGGATAGGGTTAAATGGAATTCATTTACGGAGACCCGTAATTATGTCCCTAATACCTTGTCTAATCTCGGTCTTGTGGAGATAATTACCGGGGTCCCCACAACACGTCGCATTAAGAACACTAATGTCAATATGTCACCATGGAGAAAAAGGGGTGGGCATGAAACAGTGCATACCGGGAGAATCGGTGGGCATGAAACGGTGCATACTGGGAGAATCGGCAAGCCGGAGGTACAGGTTCTCGACGTAGTGTATGGGCTTCCCCTTCTCGGTGTCGACAAGCTCCCCTGTCCAAACCAAGCACCTCGACGGGTCGGCCATAATGCCACCATTGCTCATGTTGGCGTAAGCGTATGCCGTACATGAGCAGTTGCTGCTGCACTCGGCCGCGCATTGGTCGAAGGTTCTGTTCCGGATATGCAAGAACTTATCGGGAACCTTCATCCGAGGCAAGG
Organism: Ampelocalamus luodianensis; assembly: GCA_036346255.1. Taxonomy (NCBI): domain Eukaryota; kingdom Viridiplantae; phylum Streptophyta; class Magnoliopsida; order Poales; family Poaceae; genus Ampelocalamus; species Ampelocalamus luodianensis. The sequence goes on along the minus strand of JAYEVH010000339.1, from coordinate 68,055 downwards.
TCACGAAATTATCTTCCTTTCCGCATTTCAATGCTTCCGTTCTCCGACATCCTCTCGAAAAGTTCAGACCGTCTAGCTCAAACCCATCGAGGCAATGGCATGTCGGGACAGCCCCCGTGAAGTCGCAATAGCCGAACGGGCCACACGAGGCGTACATATCGCAGCTGCCAGTGACGGGGCGCTCAAAGATGACTGCCCACGACGACGAGTGGTTGTTCCAGATCAGAGACCTCAACGTGCCCATGTACTCAAGCGTGAGGCGCGTATACGGTGAGCCGTCGGAGACTGTGTACATAAAGTAGAACTCCTCCCCTGTGTTGACCATCGTGTTGTACGCCATGGAGCTCATGTTGCTCTGGTATGTGCCGCCGTACACCGACACACCGTTCCACACAGCGAGGCGGCAATACGGCTTGGTCCCGTTCCAAGTGACGAGCTGAAGGTTTGAAGCGGGATCGCTGCCGCAGGAGAAGTCCCCAGACGATGGGTCATCAGGGCCCTTCCAAGCGACAAGACGCCCGACGACGTGGGTCTTGTAGCTCAACAAAAACCTCATGGTTGGAAGGATTGTGTCAGTCGGGTGATCGAAGCTCTGCCATATGTCCGTGCCGCTCGGCAACCTGACAACCAAGTTCCCCGAGCTGAGTAGCACTGCGGTAACTTCGGTGCCTCCGGCGGTGATGTTGTTCTTCGTTGTCCAATGAGTGTGGCCATGGGAGTCTGACAACACCAGGTCAGAACTGTTGGTGATGGCGAGCATAGAGGACGAAGGGGCGGTGATTGGTTTATCGCGGTTGGCGATCCACACGACGGTGAGTCCGGGGATGCTGTGGTACCATATGCCAAGGTATAAACTCCTGCTAGAGCTGGTCGGGGAGAAGAAGCCAAGAGCGAAGACGCCATCCTGGGAGATGAGCATGTCGCCGCGGGAGAGCGGCTTTGCATGTGTGAGCTGATCATCGGATTTGCAGAAACAAATCAAGAGCAAGAGGATGAAAACGGGAAGGTAGGCCATATTCATCAGGCCTTTTTTTCCTCTTCGGCTGTGACAAAGTGATATCGATAACTAACTGAGGTTTGGCCGCCGGGAGTAGAGACTGTCTGTGAAATCGACTCTCATCGCATCCTTCGAATTGTGGTATAAATGCAGGATGGCAAAGTCTGAATTCGGACAAATGGATAAAGACAGCAAGGAACTAGTCAAAGCAATGCTGACCAGACGAACTACGAATCCAGATTGGACATTGGAACGAGAGGACGATCCAGCATCACGGCACGCGCGTGAGGCTTGCCGTGGCGGTCGTGCTCCGGCATCACGGCACGCGCGTGAGGCTTGCCGTGGCGGTCGTGCTCCGGCATCACGGCCCTTGACGCCAAGTCCCCCTCGGCAAGTCGACTCCAGGCTCGCCATGATCGCGTCTGAGGCCACGTAATACTCCTCTCGGTTCCTATTCTAATCTTGATCTTTGGCAGTGTCTGCTTGCTTGCTTTTGGTGCCACGGGATCGAAGAATACAAGTATACGAACCGTATGTTGTTGCCTTTTTAGTGTACCGAAGTTTAGAGAATCGGTGGCGTGCTACATATTTACAAGAATTGGTATTCAAAGGATTTTTCAGTTTTTTTAAACATGAAATCTCGGGATAACTGAAAGATGAGAACTATACCACCTTTGACTCTTTGAGCGATCTTGTTTTCATTGCGACAACTTTTGTCAGTTCCAGCTCTTTCCTAGTTACTGTACAATTGACCAACTGCTGATTTTTTTTTGTGGGGCCGCCAACTGCTGAATTTTAGATGCAGTTGATGTTTAAGTTAAGGGAAACGATACCGTGAGGACGTCCGATTTTAATCTCCCGTGTCGTACGCTTCCATATTCACTCGTGATTGCTACGCTTTCCACGGTTGCCATGGCTCCAAGCATGCAAAAAGCAACGCTGAGCTCATGAACACCTCTTAGATTGCATATTTGCATCACTTGTCCGCGGTTGCCATGGCTCCCAGCACACTTATCGCCACACCCGCTCGCCCGTAGGTAGCCCATGACGACGTGGCTTGTCGTGTGCTCGCCCACGACCGCGACCGCTCCGAGCATGCTGGTTGCCGCGCTCACCCGCTCCCTGCTCTTCTACCTGCTGTCGTCGACCTCCGGCCTGTTGCCGCCGGCCTGCCGCCGTGGATGGCATACTGATCGTGAAGCTTCTGTTGGTACATGTGAGAGGAGAGCGTCCGGACCATCCGGACATAAGTACAATATAATTACCATTGTCCTATGATGTTGCAACTGTTGTCCGGAAATGCTGCAACCGTTATCCGGAGATATTGCAACCATTGTCCTAGGATATTGCAACCGTTATCCGGGGATGTTACAAGTGTTGTATCTATAGGAAAAAAAATACATCTATAGAAAAAAAAATATTACATACGGTTCACGGCGATGTTGCAATTTTTTCCAACGCGTTTTTTTCCAGATACTTTGTTTTGATTTGTGATGTTGCAACCGTTGTCCTAAAATTTTCCAACCGTTGTCCGGGGATGTTGCAACCATTGTCCTAGGATGTTACAACCGTTGTTCGGGGATGTTGCAACCGTGTCCGAAAGATGTTGCATGCAACGGCGTAAAAAATGTTGCGTCCCATTGAAAAAAATGTTTGCATACTGTTCACGGTGATGTTGCAAGATTTTTTCAACATATTTTTTCATATGCTTTATTTTGATTTTATTGATTTGCGTTTATGGCACCGAATACCAACACGTTGATTATCGGCTCGTAGTAGCACTCACACTCAATGCAAGTTGGTGAGAGTCGACCGGCACTTAATGCGGCCTAATGAAACTCGGCGGCATGGCATGCAATAAATGCAAAGACAAAATGGTAGCAAAGCAGCGTACACAACGTAGGGGGCACTCTTCATTTTAATTCCCAAAAGGAGGCAGGTGCAACCGGCGTCCGATCCAAATACCCGAATTGGACGTACGAGCCCTAGTGGCTCCCTTAAGTTAAACTTCTATCGTCCCTGTTGTGTTGTAAGACTTACGCCATTCACAGACGTTTCCACGTCCTCTCGCGCTCCTTCGGTTGCACAATTCCTTTGCGCAAAATAGGCTCCATGTAAATGGAAGAGGGGGGCCATTTTGTAACTTCTACCACACATATACAATGCATCGAGGTGGCTTATCTTGTTAGATTCTCATTAAGGTCTCCCTTCGCACCCTCGGTGGTCGACACGTTCGACTGGGGGTGCCATAAGATTACTGTCCGATCACGTATCAACGACAGTTGGCGCTGACCGTGGGGATCGAACCCACGACCACGTGGTCGTGGGTTCGGGAGATGGGGTAATAACTTACCCCATCAATGAGAACCTGCCAATAAATTAGAAAAATCAGCTCCTTCTATCCGAGGCCACGCCTCGGTTAGTTGAGTACTCCCTGCCTCGCAGTCAACTCTTTGGCGAGGTGAGCACTCCTCGCTCCAGACGCCACCGCTCGATGAGTCGACTACCTCGCATTCAGAAGCATATCTCCCCACCTCGAAGGTAACTCCTCGGTGAGTCGATTAACATGCACTTTAGGGCACACCTACTCACTCCACAGGCAACCCACTAACCTCAAGTGCTTTGGGCCTCAGCGTACCCCTCTAGTCGTTAGGCTAGTTCGCCTAGCGAGGGACAACACTCCTCAATGGCTTCGCCTCGACATGGTACTAGGGGTGAAAACAGATCGGATACAGATTGATAATAGCTCTTCCATATTTGTTTTCATATTTTCCCCCGATACAAATACGAATACCCTGGATACAAATACGAATACCTCAGATACAAATATGATACCCCGAATACAGATACGAATAATATCGAATACGAAGTGAAACGAATACAGCCACAAATATTTTTTGGAACATGAAAAACCCTTAAATTGTATATAAAAAATTAACAAAAACATATAACTAGTTTATTTGATGCAAACATTCATGAATGGCTAAGCATAATACGATATCCATGTTGAAAATAAAATATGTTCAATTAAAATTAACCAACCTATGGTGTTCAAGGATACATTTCAATAACAATTATTCAATGTGGCATAATGTCAAATATGACTTTAACTATTCCCGAAAGCAATTATTATAGAATTAGTAATGCATGTTGATATAAAATAATATAATTTTTATAAAATGGGTATGCAATTATCAAAGGTCTACGACTTACCTTCGTTGAAGGTTTGAGTTGTTTCGGTGGACAGGTCCAAGAATTCTTCTAAAACACCAGAATCTATACGCGCAAAAAGAGCCAAATAAATACAATAATTCCAAATAAAATCTAAAAATTATCAAATTAGAACCAAAAGAAAGGTACTAAATTTAGATGAATTTAGAAATAAGAATCGATAGAATCCGAGTCCGTATGAGGGAGAACGAACGTCCGTAAGGCTGCCTGTTGGGCTGGTATTTTGGATATCCGGCCTACGTATTATTCGGATAATCCATATTCGATGGATATCAGGACTACTGTATTCATATTCATTTTTGACCCAAAAAAAATCTTATTCGTTTCCGACCCGAGAATTATCCGAGACAATCCGAATCCGTTTCCGTCCGGATCGATCGAAAAGTATCTGATCCGTTTTCACCCCTACATGGTACTACTCGGCCTCGACGACAATCTCTCGACCGAACCCACCTCGGCTTTATCGGAGTTTCCTCGATTAAGTAATCCCCCTTTGATTGGTGGTTGTAACTTGGTGAGCTCGAGCACGTCGCCTCGGTGCGGTGTGATCAGCCTCGAGACCACCCCCTCTGTCGAATATTACTCTACATCGAGTGCTCCTCGCTTTGCAGGCCACACTTTTGCAATCCAATCACTTGACACCCCGACGCGTGCCGCCCCGCTTTGTGTGCCATATCTCGGTGCATCGAGCAAATAAAGCCCTAGTGCATATCGCCTCGCCTAGAGGGCCAAGCCTTGTCAGGTTGGCCCTGGGCATGTGTGAGGACCCCCGAAATCGGATCCGTATCAAGCTAAGTAATTACGCCGTAAACGCAATACTTAACGTGAGACGCACACGATTCCGAGTGATCCGGATATGTGTCACATGCTAGCTCCCAAGGATCAGTGGCTAACATGCACATATCCTAGTACACAACATTGCAATCACATCCATACACAATGTACAAGAGTAAAAGAATCAATTACAACCTCATTTAGATAGCACCTTATAGTACAAGGTTGCGAAAGAGGACTGATCGGCCAAATCTAATTAACACAAATAAATTGCAGCGGAAGATAAACTTAAAATAAAAAGGGAATAACCGAGTTGGTATGCCCACAATCCCACAAGCAACCAACTGGAGTTAAAGCCGTTGCACCCGTCGTTCTCACCTGAACAAATAGACACTGTTAGAGTACAAAGTTGTACTCGCGAGACTTTCAAAAGAAATAAAGGATGCATGTAAGTATCAAAGGAAGGCTACTACACTAGTCAATTTTTAGCATAAAGCAAGTTTTGTATATAGATAAACAATAAAGATTCTAACTAGCCATTTGTAAAACATTTAGAAAACATTTTATAGCAGTAAGTAATGATCATCAATGGTATAATCTCCAATTATAAACAACACACGAACATCCCATTCGTGGCACAACTCAAACCTCAACAAATTTAACGCTGAACAACGCGTTCAAGAATACATTTCAGATTTGAACAAACTAACATAAGGACATAACATTTCCAACCATAACCCAAACTTATATTTCCAAAAGCTAATCAGGCTCGCTTTCCACAAGTGTTGTCCATAACCTAGGGCGAGGCTATTCGAATAGATTTAGTTACTCTGCGAGTTGTACACTTTACCCACACGATATGCATTCCTCTTAATGTCGGCCAATGCACTCTTCCGTAGGAGTGTGGTGAGGTAGCATAACGAGGCCGTTACAATGTCATATCCTAACTATCAACCCACTCGAGGAACAGAAACCCGTGGGAGTCAAAATGCCTCCTAACCACGGTGAACCTCGTTCGTAAGTAAGTCCCAATCAAACATGAGACCCTTAAGGACAAGTAAGGCGACCCTTAACATGTCCCCGCGAGATTGACAAAAGAACAATTAAATACATAACAATAACAATTGTCAATCCCATTGTGTTTTGATAGCTAACACACACAAATTATTAAGCCAAGCCTTCGCCATTATCCCGGCGTGTGGTTGCACGTAAGACTTGGTTCATCACACCACGCATCGGTCCTTAAACACCTGACGAGGCTACATGACTCGGACCACCCTTCATCAGCCTATCACCCGTCCAAGTCCAACACACAACAACAACAACAACCCAACAAGTCCACAAACCCCAGATGCGAAGATCTGGAAATAAACCTCAAGTTCAACATAATCCAATCCATAAAATCCTCAAATTTCATTAAGATTCAATTCGATCCATCGGCCGATGGACTAGCTCCATCAACCGCTTTCGGCTAATACTACTAGCATGACTAAGCATCGTTCTACAAACTAGCAAATGACCCATATAACATATATCCTTAATCACTCAAGGTAAAAAGGGTAATCAACATTCAAAGGAGGGCCAATGCAACAATTAGGAATTTAACTACTTCTACCCATAAACATATATTTCAAAATAGCATGCAATTGCGAATAATAAAACTCACACAAAACTTTAAAAACCACTGGGAGCAATATGATCAAGAGGAGGGTGCTCGCACCTTTGCTGGTATCACATGTTCATTCTCATGTTACACTTAATTTGATCTCACGAATATATCGTTATCGATGAAAAACCTAATGAAAGACGATATTGCAATAAATATCAAATAAAGCCAGAAATTCAAAATGCTCAAAAATATATGAAATATATACAATGGGTAGATTATGATTTTATATTAATTATGGTGAAAGAATTATCCCATTTGGACTTAATATGTGAAAGTTATATTAGTTTGAAACTCAAATTTCTAGAAAATCAAATTTAAATAGAATATGTTACTGTTCATACAAATTAAATTCTTTGGTCAAAATTTGCAGAGCAAGGGAGTCAAAGGATTACATAGGTAAATAGAGGACAAAATCATAAGACCAAAACAATTTGGTCCATCCCATTTGGAATTCTTATGAATTAGTTACGAATTTATGAAATTGAAACTATAGCAAAAAAAAAGGTCTACTGCTATTTGACAAGTAAAAAAAAATCCTAACATCTTGCCTTCTAAAAAAAATACTATTGGCCAGTCACTAAAGGAGGTTTACTTACAGATCTTTGTATTTAATAAATTTCTAGCTCCTAATGGAATTAGAAGCCATTAGCTCACTGCGGATTTTGAATATCAATACATGTTTGTCAGATTGGAGAACTCTCTTTAGATCAACCTCTAACAGCTATTTAACATAACAAAGCTTTTCCATTCACAAGCAAAAGAGAAGACAACAACTTACTGAAGTTCTAAAATGTACTCTCCATACCTCCTCTCCTCAACAATGCATAAGTAAGATTTGGTGCATCTCTGTTGATTTCTGAAAATTTATATCCACTACTGATTCTCAGATTTGATTACTACCAAAACTAATGATTCAAAGACTAAACGAATTAAGACACTTCCTATCTACTGTCATAACAAATTTAGTAACCCAAAGACAACCCTGATACTGTTCAGACCACTTAACCCAATAACCTACAATATCAACATTTTCTGAACCGAGTATTATTGGCTAGTCTTCTTTCAAAATCAAACTTCCACTCTGTTAACTCAAATGACAAGCACAAAATCAGCTAGTAGAAGGAAAGCTGGTAAAGCAATTGGTTTACTGACATTTCAAATTTTCAACTGAACCTCTTCTTTGATCTACAGTTCCTCCAAAGGATTTCTTACAGTTTGACAACTAATCTTTCCAATAACTTAATTTTCTATTTGCCAATTAAGATTGAGTGATTTAGTAAGTCATTCCAAAGGTTTTACAAGTCCTCTGTCAATTCAGATTTTTGTCCTACACTTCTCTGCTTAAACAGTCTATCAAGGATCTTGCATGTAAGTGAAATGTTCTTAACAGACCTCCTAACTAATTCATTTATCTATTTGTTAAACAAATTTTTGGTGATCCAAAAGTTAGGCAAATTTTTGAATTGATCTTAATAGCTTAATCACAAACGTAGCACTGATGTGATGATTCGAATCTTTGAATAACAAAACCATCGCGCTCCCAAACTCTGTTGTCGTTTTTTCTGAAATTCTTTCACTCTAGTCAGTTCACCTTAAGATACCTCTCCCTTAATCATGCATGTATCTTAAAAATTAACCTCCAAACTCAGGTTAATTACTTAGTGGAATTATCACCTAATCTTCTAATTTACTACTGTTAGACAAAAACTCAAAGCACACAGAGAACAAGCCATTAGATGGAGCACAGGGGAGCTCAGGCGTGGCACGTCGCCAGCGTGAAGGACGGTGCGGAGTCGACGACAACCACAAAAATGCGTTGCCCCGAGCATAAGGAGTCTAGGGGTGGCAGTGGTGCAGCTCGAAGGGCCCTCTGGCGGCGCAGCCAAGGCGAGCGGCGGCCGGCCGTGGGGATGAAAAGGCGCGGCGGCGCTAGAGAGGGTCAGGGAAGGAATTAGTGGGAGCACGAGCTAGAGAAGAGGATGGGGAGCTCACCGGTGCAATTGATGGCATTGGGAGGAGCCGAGGAGGCGACGGCGAGCCGCGCGGCGGCGCGACGAGGGCGTCACGGGGGTGGCAGCCGGGTGGTGAAGCGCTCCAGAGGGAAGTTGGGGAAGGACTAGTATGCCGAGGAGATGCTCCTGGGTCCAGGAATTAAGCTGGGCCTCACCGAGTCGGAGATGAGGACAAAAGGCGTTGTTGGCCGGAGCCGGAGAAGAAAGGGCCGCGGCGATGATTCCCTGCACCAAAAGTCGATAAAAATGGAGCGACTCAGCGCGGTGAGGGAATCCTCATAGACAAAGTGGCTCGGCAGGAAACTCACTGGATTCCGAGATGACTCGGTGACGACGCTCGGGTGCGCTCTAGAGGCAGAGAGGACACAATCGCGTTCCGAGAGCTAGAAGCCAATGCAAGGTCCGACATTAGGAAAACGAACACGGCGAGGATAGAGGAAGACAAAGAGCACAAAAGAGCGGAGCTTACCTAAGGGTATGTCGTGGGAGAGCGTCCTCCTCTTCCTCGGCCCGGAAGAGAAGTGAGCAACATGGGGGAGGGAGAGGGGGGTTTTGAGCGGGAAAGAAGACGGAGAAGGAGCGGCGTCACGAGGGAGCTCGGGACTGGTGGGAGGGGTGGTGGCGGCGTCGGCCACGAACGAGAGCGGCGGCCGCGGCGTGGCGAGCTGTTTCTGGCGCGCCAACGGAGGAAGAAGGTTCCGGCAGAGCGGCCCGGGCTGTCGGCTGCGAAGGAGCTGGTGCATTGGACCAAGCGGGCGCGGTGGAGGCTCGGTCGGTGCAGTGTTGAGCCCAAGTTTGAAATCGAGTTTGACCAAATAAGAAAAGGTTTTGACCGAGGCTCTAAAAATAGGAATAAAATTCTAAAAATTATGAAACTTTTAGAGGGTTCCAGAGATTATCTAGTACCCAAATAAAATATTAAAACTTACTGTTCATGATATAATTTGTGTAAACTAAATTCAAACTTAGTCTAGGTCTATTAATGGTGTTTGAATTTTCTGAGGGTGCAATTGAGTTCAAAAAAATTTGGTAAAAATTATATTTATTCCTGATAATTATTCTAGTATTTGAATAAATTATTTCCAATTGATGATCCAAGGTTTTTGTTCCTGTTTTTATTTGGAGTTTTAAATCTGAAGTGTATGTTTAATTGGTTTGATAAATTTCCAAGTGCAACAATATATACAATTGTTTCCAAAATGCCATGCATGCTGATAATATGCATACTAAATCCCATTAATTAAATTGGGGATGTTACAAACCTCCCCCCCTTACAAAAGATCTCGACCCCGAGATCGATAGGGTGGAAATTGGATAGAAAGGTTCTAAAAGAAAACATAACATCCGTTGTCTTAATTTCCTTCAAAGACAGTGCTAAGATATCTTTCAAAGGTAGAACTAAGATATACTAACAAAGTTACAAGGAATTTCTATTACATTTTCCTTCCCATTGCTTTGTTTAACCTTTCCTTTCTTGATTCAAGACACTTCATGTAGAAGGAAAAGTTACGATACTGCTCGCATCCGGTCTTCACGCTCCCATGTTGCTTCATCTTCAGTGTGGTTGCTCCACTGAACCTTCAAGAATTTGATGTTGCGATTCCTTGTCTTGCGCTCCATTTCTTCAAGAATGCGAATCGGTGCTCCCGATAAGAGAGATCAGTGCAAATTGAGTTCTTCCAACTCGGTTGTTTCAGCTTGGGACGAAGGCACTTCTTGAGTTGTGAGACATGGAAGACATTGTGCACGTCTCAAAGTGATGGTGGTAGCTCCAACCGATAGGCTACCGATCCAATCTTGGCTAGAATTGGAAAGGTCCAATGTAGCGAGCGCCAATTTGCCTTTGACATTGAAGCGATGTATTCCTTTCATAGGAGAGACCTTAAGATAGACATGATCATCTACCTCGAAACTCAACTCGCGACGACGACGGTCGGCATAAGATTTCTGACAGGATTGCGTCGTTCGAAGTCACTCACAAATGACACGAACCTATTCTTCAGCATCCTTCACCAGGGTTGGACCATAAAATGGCCTCTCCCCGGCTTCAGACCAGTTTAAGGGCGTCCTACAAGCTCTTCCATACAATGCTTCGAATGGTGACATCTGAATGCTGGATTGGAAGCTATTGTTGTAAGAGAATTCCGCAAACGGTAAACATTTTCCCCAATTCTTGCTATAAGACAAAACGCATGCTCGGAGAAGATCTTCCAAGACCTGATTTACACGCTCGGTTTGTCCATCCGTTTGTGGGTGATAAGCGGAGCTAAAGGATAGGTTAGTACCCATGGCTTGATGCAAGCACTTCCAGAAGTGAGATGTGAACTGGGGACCTCTATCCGAAACGATTACCTTCGGTACACCGTGAAGACAAACAATTCTTGAAATGTAAAGGTCTGCTAGTTTGACCCCGGTGTAGGTGGTCTTGACAGGAATGAAATGGGCAACCTTGGTCAGGCGATCCACGATCACCCATATAGAATCGGATCCAGTTTGAGTTCTAGGAAGGCCGGTGATAAAATCCATGCCAACTTCTTCCCATTTCCACTTGGGAATGGGCAGGGGCTCTAGAGTACCAGCTGGTTTTAAATGCTCAGCCTTGACTCTTTGGCATACATCACACTCGGCCACAAAACGTGCAATCTCCCGCTTCATCCGAGTCCACCACAATTTTTGCCTCAAGTCTTGATACATTTTTGTGCTTCCTGGATGAATGGAGAAAAGAGAATTATGGGCTTCATGAAGGATTAATTCCTTAAGCTTCGCATCATTTGGCACCACTAAACGCTTTCCGAACCATAAAACACCTTGGTTATCTTCGGAAAAACACTTGGCTTTGCCCGCCTTCATTTCGTCCTTAATTCTTTCCATACCTTTGTCATTCTTCTGGGCCATCTTGATCTGGTCCTCAAGGGTAGGTTTCACCTCTAAGGCAGCGAGAAAACCTTCGCTAACCATCTCCAAGTTGAGCCGTTGAAATTCATTGCATAAAGCTTCCGTTTCGGGTCGAACCGAAAGGCAGTTACATTGCGATTTTCGGCTCAATGCATCGGCAACGACATTAGCTTTCCCTGGATGATAATGAACTCCCATATCATAGTCCTTGATCAATTCAAGCCATCTTCTTTGCCTTAGGTTCAGATCGGCTTGAGTGAAGATATACTTCAAACTCTTGTGATCAGTATAGACTTCGCAGCGATTGCCGATAAGAAAATGTCGCCATATCTTCAAAGTATTTACCACTGCTGCGAGCTCAAGGTCATGAGTGGGATAATTCACCTCATGAGGCCTCAATTGCCTCGATGCATACTCCACAACTCGACCCTCTTGCATAAGAACACAACCAAGACCAAGGCGAGATGCATCGCAATAGATGTCGAAGTTTTTGTGGATATCAGGCAGAACTAACACTGGGGCAGAAGTTAAACGATCCTTCAACATCTGAAAGCTTGCTTCACAATCCGCTGACCATTCATACTTCTTTTCTTTCTTCAATAATTGGGTCATCGGTCTTGCTATTTTTGAAAAATTCTCGATGAAGCGGCGGTAATAGCCCGCAAGACCGAGGAAACTGCGGACTTCGGAAACGGACTTGGGCTGTTTCCAATTGAGCACATCTTGAACTTTGCTAGGATCCACAGCAACTCCCCCTTCGGATAGCAAATGACCCAAAAAGGCGACCTCTTTTAGCCAAAACTCACATTTGTTGAATTTTGCATAAAGTCCATGTTCTCGGAGCTTGCCCAACACAAGACGAAGGTGTTCTTCATGCTCACTTTCAGATTTGGAGTATATGAGGATGTCATCAATAAAAATGACCACAAATTTATCCAAATACTCCATAAACACTGAGTTCATGAGATTCATGAACAAGGACGGTGCATTTGTCAAACCGAAAGACATGACAGTGTACTCGTATAAGCCATAACGAGTAGAGAAAGCCGTCTTGGGAATGTCTTCAGATCTGATCCTAACTTGATGATAGCCCAATCTCAAGTCAACCTTGGAGAAAATACGAGCACCGGTCATTTGGTCGAACAAATCATCAATCCGTGGAAGCGGATACTTGTTCTTGATGGTGACCTCATTCAACGGACGGTAGTCAACACACATCCGCAGACTGTGGTCCTTCTTCTTCACAAATATAGCGGGGCATCCCCAAGGTGAGGAGCTTGGCCTAATGAAACCCTTCTCTTGAAGTTCTGTGAGTTGCTTCTTCAATTCAACCAACTCATTTGGCGGCATTCGATAAGGCCGTTTTGATATTGGAGCGATTAGGGCTGCGGCTCAATCACGAATTCAACTTCTCGTAAGGGTGGCATGCCCGTAGTTCCTCGGGAAAACATCCGGAACTCACATACCACCGAACTTCACTCAAATCCGCAATTCTTCGCGCTAAGGGCATAGAGATGTGGATGCTCCAATTTCGGCACCAATTCGACTTGAAGGCCAAGAGGACTTGTAAGAGTGATAACCTTGCGAGCACAATCAATTTGACCATGATTCTTGGACAGCCAATTCATCCCAAGAATAACATCAAGGCCCGCTGAATTTATCACAATAAGGTTGGCCGAAAATTTCACCCCTTTAATCTCAATTTCAACTTCCCGACATTCATGAATGCTTCTCATTTCTGAACCTAGTGATTGAATCATCATAGGTGCAGGCATCAAGCTGAGAGAGAGGTTGTGGAGTGTAGTAAAACCTCTAGACATGAAAGAATGAGATGCCCCAGAGTCGAATAGCACGGTCGCAGGAGTCGAATTGACTAGAAAAGTGCCCAACACGACGTCGGGTGCTCCCTGCGCTTCCTCGGCGGTTACATGGTTGACATGAGCACGACTGGGGTTCTGAAAAGTGACATCAGACCTCTGATCAAGGGATGTGTTAAGGTCTTGGCACTGGTTAGAATTGGCTTGGTGCTTCACCGGACAGTGTCTTGCAAAATGCCCCGGATTGCCACAATTGAAACAAGGAGCTTGCTTGTTTCGATGGAGTCGGCGCCTACACTTCTTTTTGGGCTGCCCTTGCTAGATATCTTCCTGAGGTGGATGAGAAACTTGCAAAGGAGCTCTCAGAGGTGCTGGGACTTGGAATTCAGGAGGAGCGGGCTGCCAAGCACACGGTTCTTGAAAACTGCAGCTTGCTGAAATTTGTGCAGCCTTCTTGCGCTTTCGCGCTTCTACGACCGCTTGCATTTTGCTCTCCACCACAATAGCCTTAGTAACCAATTGTTGGAAGTTACGGAAATCATGTCTGTGAGTGCAGTGCATCTCTTCTGTTAGCCCATTCAAGAACTGGCCTTGCTTTCTTGCATCAGTGGAGACATCGTCTGAAGCGTAACGAGCCAAACGATTGAAATCACATAGATACTCCATCACAGACTTGTGGTCTTGCTTCAGAGCGAGGAATTCACGCCTCTTGATATCCATAATGCTTGAAGGAACATGTGCCTCACGGAAAGCTGTTCGGAACTCGTCCCATGATGGAACGTAATTGGCGGGATGCATGGCACAAAAATTGTCCCACCATGCAGAAGCTGCCCCTTCGAGTTGATTGGAGGCATATAAGACCTTCTCATTACCGGCACACTGAGTGAGGATCAACTTCCGTTCGATGGTCCGAAGCCAATCATCGGCCTCACGAGGATCCTCCGAACAAGAGAACACAGGAGGCTTCGTGCTCAGAAAGTCTGCAAATCAGGAGCCATAAAGATCGGCTCCTTCTGCTGCCATTTGAGCACCTTGGACATTGGCAGTGTTTTGAGCAATTTGCTTTGCGACAACGAGTTTGGTCTTCGCGACTGTTCCATCAGGCCAACACGTCGACCATAGATGGCTGAGGTGGAGTCACTTCTTCTTGTTGACCCACGTGCTGAAATTGCGGGTCAGGGTGCTCTGGATTGTGCCGTTGAGGAATCGGGGGCTGATCATCAGTGATATGAGAACCCAGGGGCTGTGAGTCCTCCAAGATTCGACATCAAACGAGTTTACGACCGACATCCTTGCCATACAACTTGTTAGCAACCGGCAAAAGGAGTGAGAGAAAAGCCTAAGGCAAGTACTTGACAGCAAGGGGGTAACTCAACCTAGAATGAATGCACAATGAAAACACATTTATACTACAAGAAATAGGGTGCTATGAGCCCAAGTGGACAGCATAAGATACAAAATGAAGAACACGATTAGTTTTCCAACGTAGTTGCGATACAACATGCCCGTAGGTGATGCACAACTACTTGGAATGAAAGAGAGCAAATGATCTCCACAAAATCCAGCGTCTACAAGCTAAGTAATATCCTTACAGGGTATAATATCTAAGGATAAATCCTAGTTTATTCCTAAAATTGCAGCAAGGCGTCGTCTTCTTGTTCTTCCATTATTGCTCTTCACCGGTGACTATTTAACGTTTCTAGTGTCGGAAGAGAGACGAGCATTGGAGAAAATGATTTTGCACAATTCAAAAGAATAGTGAGGTAAGAATTAGTACTAGGATGGGTAAGAAAGAAAGGAATTATATTACTAACATTTTTGCAAAACTTTTGATACTTTGAAAATATTCCTTGCAAATCAAAATCCTAATAACGTCCATTGCTACGGCTTTAACCTACCGTCAGTATGGCTCTGATACCAACGCTGTGAGGACCCCCGAAATCGGATCCGTATCAAGCTAAGTAATTACGCCGTAAACGCAATACTTAACGTGAGACGCACACGATTCCGAGTGACCCGGATATGTGTCACATGCTAGCTCCCAAGGATCAGTGGCTAACATGCACATATCCTAGTACACAACATTGCAATCACATCCATACACAATGTACAAGAGTAAAAGAATCAATTACAACCTCATTTAGATAGCACCTTATAGTACAAGGTTGCGAAAAGGACCGATCGGCCAAATCTAATTGACACAAATAAATTGCAGCGAAGATAAACTTAAAATAAAAGGAATAACCGAGTTGGTATGCCCACAATCCCACAAGCAACCAACTGGAGTTAAAGCCGTTGCACCCACGTTCTCACCGAACAAATAGACACTTTGTTAGAGTACAAAGTTGTACTCGCGAGACTTTCAAAAGAAATAAAGGATGCATGTAAGTATCAAAGGAAGGCTACTACACTAGTCAATTTTTAGCATAAAGCAAGTTTTGTATATAGATAAACAATAAAGATTCTAACTAGCCATTTGTAAAACATTTAGAAAACATTTTATAGCAGTAAGTAATGATCATCAATGGTATAATCTCCAATTATAAACAACACACGAACATCCCATTCGTGGCACAACTCAAACCTCAACAAATTTAACGCGCGAACAACGCGTTCAAGAATACATTTCAGATTTGAACAAACTAACATAAGGACATAACATTTCCAACCATAACCCAAACTTATATTTCCAAAAGCTAACTGTGTTTGCTTTCCCACAAGTGTTGTCCATAACCTAGGACGAGGCTATTCGAATAGATTTAGTTACTCTGCGAGTTGTACGACTTTACCCACACGATATGCATTCCTCTTAATGTCGGCCAATGCACTCTTCCGTAGGAGTGTGGCGAGGTAGTATAACGAGGCCGTTACAATGTCATGTCCTAACTATCAACCCACCCGAGGAACAGAAACCCCGTGGGAGTCAAAATGCCTCCTAACCACAGGTGAACCTCGTTACGTAAGTAAGTCCCAATCAAACATGAGACCCTTAAGGACAAGTAAGGCGACCCTTAACATGTCCCCGCGAGATTGACAAAAGAACAATTAAATACATAACAATAACAATTGTCAATCCCATTGTGTTTTGATAGCTAACACACAACAAATTATTAAGCCAAGCCTTCGCCATTATCCCGGCGTGTGGTTGCACGTAAGACTTGGTTCATCACACCACAGACCGGTCCTTAAACACCCAGACGAGGCTACATGACTCCGGGACCACCCCTTCATCAGCCTATCACCCGTCCAAGTCCAACACACAACAACAACAACAACCCAACAAGTCCACAAACCCCAGATGCGAAGATCTGGAAATAAACCTCAAGTTCAACATAATCCAATCCATAAAATCCTCAAATTTCATTAAGATTCAATTCGATCCATCGGCCGATGGACTAGCTCCATCAACCGCTTTCGGCTAATACTACTAGCATGGCTAAGCATCGTTCTACAAACTAGCAAATGACCCATATAACATATATCCTTAATCACTCAAGGTAAAAAGGGTAATCAACATTCAAAGGAGGGCCAATGCAACAATTAGGAATTTAACTACTTCTACCCATAAACATATATTTCAAAATAGCATGCAATTGCGAATAATAAAACTCACACAAAACTTTAAAAACCACTGGAGCAATATGATCAAGAGGAGGGTGCTCGCACCTTTGTCAGGTATCACATGTTCATTCTCATGTTACACTTAATTTGATCTCACGAATATATCGTTATCGATTTAAAAACCTAATGAAAGACGATATTGCAATAAATATCAAATAAAGCCAGAAATTCAAAATGCTCAAAAATATATGAAATATATACAATGGGTAGATTATGATTTTATATTAATTATGGTGAAAGAATTATCCCATTTGGACTTAATATGTGAAAGTTATATTAGTTTGAAACTCAAATTTCTAGAAAATCAAATTTAAATAGAATATGTTACTGTTCATACGAATTAAGTTCTTTGGTCAAAATTTGCAGAGCAAGGGAGTCAAAGGATTACATAGGTAAATAGAGGACAAAATCATAAGACCAAAACAATTTGGTCCATCCCATTTGGAATTCTTATGAATTAGTTACGAATTTATGAAATTGAAACTATAGCAAAAAAAAGGTCTACTGCTATTTGACAAGTAAAAAAAAAATCCTAACATCTTGCCTTCTAAAAAAAAAATACTATTGGCCAGTCACTAAAGGAGGTTTACTTACAGATCTTTGTATTTAATAAATTTCTAGCTCCTAATGGAATTAGAAGCCATTAGCTCATCATGGATTTTGAATATCAATACATGTTTGTCAGTTGGAGAACTCTCTTTAGATCAACCTCTATGACTATTTAACATAACAAAGCTTTTCCATTCACAAGCAAAAGAGAAGACAACAACTATCAAGTTCTAAAATGTACTCTCCATACCTCCTCTCCTCAACAATGCATAAGTAAGATTTGGTGCATCTCTGTTGATTTACGAAAATTTATATCCACTACTGATTCTCGATTTGATTACTACAAAACTAATGATTCAAAGACTAAACGAATTAAGACACTTCCTATCTACTGTCATAACAAATTTAGTAACCCAAAGACAACCCTGATACTGTTCAGACCACTTAACCCAATAACCTACAATATCAACATTTTCTGAACCGAGTATTATTGGCTAGTCTTCTTTCAAAATCAAACTTCCACTTTGTTAACTCAAATGACAAGCACAAAATCAGCTAGTAGAAGGAAAACTGGTAAAGCAATTGGTTTACTGACATTTCAAATTTTCAACTGAACCTCTTCTTTGATCTACAGTTCCTCCAAAGGATTTCTTACAGTTTGACAACTAATCTTTCCAATAACTTAATTTTCTATTTGCCAATTAAGATTGAGTGATTTAGTAAGTCATTCCAAAGGTTTTACAAGTCCTTTGTCAATTCAGATTTTTGTCCTACACTTCTCTGCTTAAACAGTCTATCAAGGATCTTGCATGTAAGTGAAATGTTCTTAACAGACCTCCTAACTAATTCATTTATCTATTTGTTAAACAAATTTTTGGTGATCCAAAAGTTAGGAAAATTTTTGAATTGATCTTAATAGCTTAATCACAAACGTAGCATCGATGTGATGATTGAGCTAATCACAATAACAAAACCATCGATGCTCTGAAACTCGTTGTCGTTTTTTCCAAATTCTTTCACTCTAGTCGTTCACCTTAAGATACCTCTCCTTAATCATGCATGTATCTTAAAAATTAACCTCCAAACTCAGGTTAATTACTTAGTGCAATTATCACCTAATCTTCTAATTTACTCTTCGCGAGACAAAAACTCAAAGCACACAGAGAACAAGCCATTAGATGGAGCACGGGAGCTCGGGCGTGGCACGTCGCCGACGTGAAGGACGGTGCGGAGTCGACGACAACCACAAAATGCGTTGCCCCAAGCATAAGGAGTCTAGGGGTGGCGGTGGTGCGGCTCGAAGGGCCACGTGGCGGCGGCACGGCCAAGCGGCCACCGGCGTGGGGATGAGCGCGCGCGCGCGCTAGAGAGGCGAGGAAGGAATTAGTGGGAGCACGAGCTAGAGAAGAGGATGGGGAGCTCACCGGTGCAATTGATGGCGTTGGGGAGGAGCCGAGGAGGGCTGGCGGCGAGAGCCGGCGGCGGCGCGACGAGGGCGTCACGGGGGTGGCAGTCGGGTGGTGAAGCGCTCCAGAGGGAAGTTGGGGAAGGACTAGTATGCCGAGGAGATGCTCCTGGGTCCAGGAATTTAGCTGGGCCTCACCGAGTCGGAGATGAGGACAAAAGGCGTTGTTGGCCGGAGCCGGAGAAGAAAGGGCCGCGGCGATGATTCCCTGCACCAAAAGTCGATAAAAATGGTGGAGCGACTCAGTAGCGGTGAGAATCCTCATAGACAAAGTGGCTCGGCAGAAACTCACCGGATTCGAGATGACTCGGTGGCCGACTGGAGTGCGCTCTAGAGGCAGAGAGGACACAATCGCGTTCGAGCTAGAAGCCAATGCAAGGTCCGACATTAGGAAACGAACACGCGAGGATAGAGGAAGACAAAGAGCACAAAAGAGCGGAGCTTACCTAAGGGTATGTCGTGGAGAGCGTCCTCCTCTTCCTCAGCCCGGAAGAGAAGTGAGCAACATGGGGGAGGGAGAGGGGGTTTTGAGCGGGAAAGAAGACGGAGGAAGGAGCGCGTCACGAGGCGGAGCTTGGGGACTGGTCGGAGGGGCGGTGAGTGGCGGCGACGAGCGAGAGCGAGCGCGCCGCGACGTGGCGAAGTTGTTTCGCGCGCGCAACGGGAGGAAGAAGGTTCCGGCAAGGCGGGCCCGGCTGTCGGGCCGCCGCGAAGGGAGCTGGTGCGTTGGACCAATCGGCGCGTGGAGGCTCGGTCGGGTGCACAGTGTTGAGCTCGAAGTTTGAAATCAGGTTTGACCAAATAAGAAAAGGTTTTGACCGAGGCTCTAAAAATAGGAATAAAATTCTAAAAATTATGAAACTTTTTAGAGGGGTTCCAGAGATTATCTAGTACCCAAATAAAATATTAAAACTTACTGTTCATGATATAATTTGTGTAAACTAAATTCAAACTTAGTCTAGGTCTATTAATGGTGTTTGAATTTTCTGAGGGTGCAATTGAGTTCCAAAAAATTTGGTAAAAATTATATTTATTCCTGATAATTATTCTAGTATTTGAATAAATTATTTCCAATTGATGATCCAAGGTTTTTGTTCCTGTTTTTATTTGGAGTTTTAAATCTGAAGTGTATGTTTAATTGGTTTGATAAATTTCCAAGTGCAACAATATATACAATTGTTTCCAAAATGCCATGCATGCTGATAATATGCATACTAAATCCCATTAATTAAATTGGGGATGTTACAGCATGCTTCGACCTTGCACATCTTAGCGTGTTGACGTACATCGACCAACCGCATCTCAACGTGGCATCCAACTCAGTGTCGCCCATCGAGCTCATACCAATTGATTTGTGCGTCCCTTTCGGCCTCCCGCGTTTTAAGGCCACCATCACACCGCAGACAAGAGGTCCACCCATGCACATGTCGACGCGTTCGCACGCAACTGCCCGTTCGGTCAGAATTTGCCATGATTGATCTCAGCTCCCTTCCACATTTCCTCAGCATTCATGTAACTCGGACTCCCTCTGGCATGTTTTTGTCCCAAGCAATGTATGCCCCTGACTTACTGGATCGTGCCGACATGTCTACTTGCAAACCATCTCTAACTTCTATTGATACTTCTCTGAAACTTCCCTCTGCTCATGGGCCTGCTGTTGCCAACCCAACCTCCTATCGCAGCATGGCCAGCGCCCTCCAGTACCTCACTTTCACGCGTCCTGACATTGCATACGCCGTATAGCAAATATGCTTACACATGCATATTCCATATGAAAATCATCTCAACCTGGTTTAAAAGGTGTTGCACTATATCAGAGGCACTCTCCACTTTGGTTTGCAACTCACTGTTTCAGCTCTGGACTCGTTCATTGGATACACCGATGCCGATGGGGCGGGTGTCCCGACACCGGTCGGTCAACTGCTATTGTCTCTTCCTCGGCGAGAACCTTGTGTCCCGGTCGCTCAAACGCCACACCATTTCTCATTCTAGCGTCGAGGCCGAGTACCGGGCCATCGCCAGTGCAGTTGCAGAGGCGAGATGGATCCGACAGCTACTCCAGGAGCTCCGTCGTCCCCTTTGCCATCGTGTTCTGTGATAACATAAGTGCTATCTATATGTCTTCTAATCCGGTGCAACATCAACGGATGAAGCATATTGAAATAGACTTGCATTTCCTTCGTGACAAGGTTGCTTTCGGTGAGATCTGCGTTCTCCATGTTCCCTCGTCATCACAGTTCGCCGATGTCTTCACCACGGGTCTGCTATCGTACATCTTGCTCGACTCTCGGTCCAGTCTCAACATCCGCGAGCCTGCTGTTTCGACTGCGGGGGAGTGTTAGTTGTAATTGATTCATATATGGTTAATATCAGATTGTATCGGTTATATATGGTTAGTATTAGATTGTGTACCGGTTAGGATTGCTTTCCTTAACCTCCTGATGTACATGTACTACATATACACATCAATACATGATAATCACGTGTGGTGTCTTCACACAATCATACAGTAAGAATCGTAAGGATGGTGATGTGCACACTCATGCATCTGAACTTGAAGGGTGAGAGCAAAAATTTAAACTGCATATATATAGTATAATTTCAGGCATGGATTTCATCATTTCAACTTACAAATATTTACATTTCAGTCTGAACGATTAATTAACAAGTTGAGCTGCAGGTACAAGCTAGCACCTACGGCATGAAACAGTGGGTGCCCCATGAGAAGGTGAGGAGCCAGAGAGATGCCCCAAATCCTGATGGAATCATCACAAGATGCAAAGCTCTTGGAGATACATCGCCCTTCAGAAGGTGAGAGGTTGAGATGAGATTGAGAGCTATATGCCGACTTGTCAGAGATGTGCAGAGCATAATCAAGAGGTTGCTGCTTCCTTAGAGCATGTATAATGGACTTATGTCAGCTGTCTGTAGCCTCTGCTACGTAGGATTTATGCTGATGTGGATGAGAGAAAATGAAAAGAGATAAAGATGTTGTCTACAATCCTATAGTCGACTGTAACACCAGAAATAATAAAAGTATTAAAAGATTATATGTTGTCTACAATCTTGTAGCTGACTGTATCACCACAACTATTGTATAAGCTGTCTTTAGTGCTGTCTACAAGTGACATAGAGAGTTACTATAGACAGCAACTATCTATACCATTGTACATGCCCTTACAACATCTCTATCCAAATATCCATTAGCAAATTGTGCATGTGTCTGTATACGCTGTACGTGTTGGGCGCATGCATGCATGTTCGCACTCATCACGTACATGTACACGATCAGAAGAATCAAGGCATCTGATGACATCTCTAATGCTCTTCACTGCATCCGGATGCTTGCAGCAGCATCGTATCAGCAGGAAGCAACAACTAGATGATATCTCATCAGCAGCATCAATCTTTTGCTAGCTACTCATAGGTGTACGTACATGCAAATCCTGACCAAAACCATTGCGCCGTCGGATCGCGGCATCGCAGCGGGTACACACATCGTCTGATTCGGCCAGTCGGTCGACAAAAAAGCGTGGAAATATTCAGGTTTCGGGATGATGAAGATCGCGCGAGTTGGGTATATAGATAGATTTCCGATAAGGACACGGAGGACCAAAGTGAGTAGCACTCTGATCTGTACAGTGCAGAAAATGCTATTCTGAACCTGAGGTGTTGGCCGGCTGGTTATAGTGGCCATTACCTTTCTTGGTTTACCCAGAAAACCACCGCTATCTCAGCTGCCGGAATCGGTTCCATGCGTGTATCGTGCGGCCGTACAATGCAGGTGATGCTGGAAGCAGCAGCTGGTATTTCTCATGGAAGAATGTTTTAGTGTGAACTCTGAAGTAGAACATACAGCTAGCAGAGTAGCAGCATGCCATCTGCAATGGCCACAGATAAGGTTCGGAACTTCAGATTAGTTTTAAACAGCTTGCATGCGTTCGATGTAGTGCGAGGATAGTTGACCTCTGGGATTAGGAAAGATGTGGATATGGATTTGATCACAGGCATTACATGAAAAAGATTTTGGCGGCAAGTCAAATCACAATGAGTTTTTCCAATTCTTTGGAAGGATATGCATGGCCCGGTGTCGGAGGGGCGTCCCACCGGCCCCACGACCAGGCAAAGCACGGACCCCCCGGAAGGTCTCCCAGAGACCCACCGGGAGGTCCACCGAAGACCCTCCAGAGAAACAGTGAAGACCCTCCGGAGGAACAGGGAGGACATTCGGAAGACCCTCCGAAGGTCCCCGAAGACCCTCCGGAGGGGCCCGCAAGGCCCTCCGGCATAACCCCGAAGACCCTCCGAATGTCCCGAAGTCTCTTCGGAGGGACCCGAAGACCCTCCGGGGATAACCTCTGCAAGGGTACAAGAGCAACAGGACTGGTGAACCGGGCACCCCCCCGGATAGGTGTAACATCCCAATTTTCTGAGCTTTAAAATCTTTTAAATAGTTAGTAAAAAGAAAATTCACCATTTGGATTTTATTTGAATTTAATTCAAAAACTTAATATTGGACTTTAATAACAAAAGCATTTAATGTGAATAATTCCAACATGAACAATAGTCAAAACTATTTTATTTGGGTTCTATGTGCTCAGATATATTTTCTAGATTTTTCTAGAATTTTTCTGAGTTCATTTGCTATTTTCTATTGCTTATTTGAATTTTTAGTATTTTTAAAATAGAAAAGCTATTAAAAATCTCAGAAATGCTTCGGGCCGAAATCCAAAACCCCAGCCCATTTTCCCTCCGCCGCCGGCCCAGCTCGCCCGCGCGCACCGCCTCCGACTGACATGCGGGCCCCGCATGTCAGCCTCTTTCTGTTTCTCTCTCTCCGTGCGTCCAACTCATCCTCCACCGTCCGATCTGGAATGAACGGTCAGATGCGACCGAGGCGTCGGGAGGCCCGAACGTCACACGTATTGTGGACCGTTCGATCGCGGATGAACAGTCAGATCTTTTGAGTCTGTTTCGCAGCTGCGCCGTTTCGCACGCGCCCGCGTCCGAGCCCTAGCCGTTGACGTGTGGGTCCCACCCCGCCATGTCATCGTCGTCTCTGAATTTGTTAGGGATTCGCCGCCGCCACGCTATCCCGATTTGGGCATTCGTGCCCTAGACTCTCCCAGGCCTCCGGGTATAAAGGGAGAGGGAGCCCTCAGCGTCCGCACCTCAACCCTAGCCGCCTTGGCCCTCGCGCCGAACCCTAGCCGCCGTGGGAGCTCGAAGTTTAATCTACGCCACCGCCAACTCCGACGAGCTCTTCCGCAAACCGAGCCGCTCGAGCCGTGGTTCCGCACACGCATCGCGACGGAGCTCGCTACTCGTGGGTGGCGCGTTTCACGGAGCGTCGCCGAGCACCGATTCCGCCGAGCCCGCGGAGCTCGCGCCGGTCGCCACGATGCCCCCGTGCACAAGTGAGCACCTCCTCGTGATCGCTGTTGCACCCTCTACACGCCGGTACCACCCACCGCCGACGAGGAGCCACCGTTCGCCGGAACCCTTGGTTCCCGAGCCACTGCAGCCGTTGGGTCTGCCGCGTCAACGCCACCTCAGCGCCAGCACAGCCCGCTGCCGACGTGTCGCGCGCGTGGCGCCGTGTCAGCAGGCACGTGTACGCCCACGTGGCACCGTCCACTGGTCTCCAGATTCCGAGGCTCGGTAGACCTGGTCTACCATGGGCCATCTCGCTGACATGTGGGCTCCCCATGTCAGTTATTTCTTTTAATTCTTTTAATTCATGAAATTCCTTGCTGATGTCATGCTTGCGCAATAATTCGATTTTTCTTTTAAGAAATAATTTAGAAATTCGAGAAAATCCAAAATTAGAGTTTCTATTAGATTGAAACTTCCAGAGCCCATAACTTTTGCATCCGAACTCCGATTGAGTCCATTCAAATTCCTAAATTCATCTAAATTCGAGTTCTATTTATATGAGATTTTTAATTAATTTTGGGGTTTTTTTGTCTCTGTTATTTATTTATTTTGTTTATTTGTTTCGTTTGCGAGTCGACGTCGATACGTCGGGGAATTTTGGAGAAGAAGGAGCACCTCAAAATCAAGACCAGTACATAGACATTTTCCTAGGCAAATCATACATTTGATCATCTTGAACCCAGTTTTCAAATTACTTTGTTTCAAAGTATTGCATTCTACTTTAATTATGTATTTAAATACTTTTGGGTTTAGCTATTAATCCAATTTGTTATTTCCACTTTGTCTATTGTATGTCATAATCTTTTGTCACCCTAGATTGGTTCATATTTTAATTGGTGCTATGGTTATACCAACATGGGTTGGTTAGTACGAGTAGATTGCTTAGCCATGCTACGAGTCTCACATCTCATTTGAGTTGCAATTATAAATTTGACTGAGTGACTATGGAACTTTGTGTAAAACTGTGTGCTATGTGTTATTACTTTGTGATAGCATGTGTTGTACTTAACCAACTGGGTGGTAAAGGATTTAGACCGAGGTAAGTAGTGGATATTATGTAATATGGTGGACTTTGTGAATGAGAATGGTGATCTTTGTGATTTAGTTAGAAAATTGAAGTCTTGTCTTGGTTAATTAAGGACTTAACTTTGTGCGCCATTGAACTGAGCCTTACTGTACAACCACATGCCTGATGAGACGGGCCTAACTTAGTAGGTTATGGATTCTTGGCATTGATTACTCAGGCTATAGGTTAGACTATGGGTGGAGGTGTGTACTACAAGGTAGTCGCATCACGGGGCGGTTTGCCGTGTCCCTGTCCAACGATGTGTGTTATGCCAAAGCGCTTCGTTTTGGTTGGCATAGCGGTTTGTAAGTATGTCGGGAGTGTCAATGTTAAGATGAAGTTTCTGAACCGTTTTGTGATTATTAGTGCTTGTAACACTAGTTGTATCGTGTGGGTAAAGTGTACAACCTCTGTAGAGTGTTAAATAAATCTATTCGAATAGTCGCGTCCGCGGTCATGGATATGCTCGGGGATTTCACACGAGGGGTAGTTTTCATAAAATATTTTGGATGGAAGCTGTGTGATCTAAGTCATATGGCTATGTGAGTTAATCTGTTTAGTTTTGTGTCTTTGTGAAAACAACTGTTAAATTAATATTGTCTATTTGTTTGAATTACTTTCAATCTATTATTGTATTCAATTGCAAATGTTGCATTTCATACAAAAGAACCACAGAAACCTTTTCTTTTGGAATAAGCCTGCATCTATAATTTGCATTCTGTGGTGTGATTTGCGAATACCGTTGTGTACTCACGCTTGTTGTAAAACTTGTGTCCAAACCTACAGAAGAGGAGGAGTCTACGCCTGCTTTCGAGGAGGAGTTCGCCGAAGGTTGCTGATCGTTAAGGTTTGGATCCCAGTCGGTTGCCTGTGGTGAATTGATGGGATCTACGTTGAAGTTATTTCTGTTCCGCTGCTATTTTATTCTTTGTTAGCCCTGCATGGCTCAATAAGTGTAAACTCGATCATAAGGTCAAAACCCTTATTTATTACTCAAACTAATCGTTTATGTTATTTATCGCTTGTGTGGATTGATAATCACCTGTGTTGACACTGTGTGCACTAGCGTGATCCTGGACTAGTGCATTATACACAGAGGGTTCCAGAATCGTAATTTTGGGTCCCGATAATAGGCCACGTCCAAGAAGGCGCACCGTACACCAGAAGCTACACGTAGGATGTAGAAAAGTCCCTGCAGCCCCTAAGGTTGCAGTACTTTTATAGGGATACAAATGTAAATTTAGATGTTCAGCAAGAAGTCTATAAATAACCACCTCTCCCATGTAACAAAGCAGGTCTTTTTCAGTCAACAAAAAGACAATATATTACATTAACAGAGCCCCTTTTAGGAGCCCCTGGTTTCCCGTCTGAGGGGTCTCCTCTTTTCTACTGTCTAATCCGCTTACTACGACACCCGGAACATGCGTGTTATCCTGAATTAATTCCAGACTGCCGCACTTTTCATGTTTCAATGGGCGCGCGTGCTCGTCGATTAACAAACGTGTTTTCATGGATTAATCCAGTAGCTATGCATACTGATGCGTGCGACAACCACGCCTAGTCCTGTGCCCTATGAAAAGGGAAGCACGCAAGGCATCGATCAAGTAGAAACCAGACGACACACTCGTCGAGGAAGGCGTGGCACGGCGCGCGCGAACTAGGCTGGGCGTGCCGGCATGGAATGTGGCGAGATGGAGCAGGGAGCAGCTATCGGTGTTGTCGTCACGATGACTCACTAGCGCAGCGGCTATATGTATTCTTCAACATTTGTTTATGTAATTTTGTATCTCTATCACTAAAATCCTAGCCCACCACTGATGTGCACTCACATGGAAGAGTTTAGAGATCGCAACAAACATGCTTCAAGGTGCAAATCGATTCGACATTAGGCCACAACAGTGACGGAGCTTGAGCCAAATATCAAGGGGGTCAAAGGCCAATGCTAAATCATGTTACTACAACATGGTAGAATTTATAACAATCGGAAATTTTAGGTAGATCTTGTCCGTATTTTGGTTATAAACTGTCTTGTCTCAGCAAGGTATATGTATATATTTACTCTAAAAAACGGAGGACGAAGAAACACACGACTTTATAAAGCAACAACCACTTCTTAGGTTGATGGCCATATTACTCGACCACTCCAAACTTTAGTTGCGCAGGGATGTTTCGTGCTCCGTCGGTGGCCGCAATGCCTCATCTAGTGGTCTTGTGGCTTTGTCGCTCACACTTTACCGCAACATGAGCCGAAGGCGACAAGCAAAAAGCAGAAAGTAAAGAGTGGTGATGGGCGTTAGCTACTAACTAATCTGAGCTACAAAAAATGAGTGAACGTCTAAAACTATTTGGTTAACTTGTTGTAGAGTAAGAAAATAAAATTGGGTCAGTGATTCATGGCCTAGTGAGGAAGAAGATAAAGTAGATTGGTTCGAACTTAATGGGATTTAGATAAAGTAGATTGGGTCGAACTTAATGGAATTTTTGGATGTGCAGACAGTAGGATGACCATTTGAAGGATTAAGTAATGGATGGACTTAAATACTAGTGCATACTCAATGTTATTCTATTTTTAAAAAGGGACTGTCTATTCATAAGTTGCTTGAAATTTTCTTAAATTTAAGTCACTTGTTGTGACCATTGGATCATTATCCAATCATATGACATCCATTGGATCAATATCCAATCATATGACATATCAATCTCCACACAAATCCAATGGTCACAACAAGTAACTTAAACTTAAGAAAATTTCAGACAATTTAAAACTAACAAAACCGTTTTAAAAAAATTGTCGGGGGGTCTAGAGACCCCCTTAGCCCTAACTAACCTCCGTCCCTGGGCCACAAGAGGCAACCACGTTGGCTGCCAAAGCAAAACTCAACCTGTAAGAGGGAAAATAACAAAATAAGAGGGAAAAAAAGTAGATCTCTCGTGTGCGGTGTGTCTATTGGATTTGGAAAAAGGAGAAATAAGAAATAGAACAAGACACGAGGTTTAGTAGCTGAGTAGAGTTCCTGCGGACGTACGTACTGCTGAGGATCAATGTCGAATATCCAGTTTATAGGATGTGAATCAAGCTATTTTTCCATGACGGTCCATACGTCGTGTTAGACTCGAATTTATTTGTTTTTCAATCAAATACTGTCCCTCAATTACGTTTCCTCTGTATATGTTGTGGCTAAAAAAAATACTTGATGCTAAAGAAATTATAATAAATTTAGTTGTGTAAATACGTTGGTTGGTTGTACATAAGTCCGCGCTATGTATACATAACAGAAGAAGAAGACACCAATAATCTTGTCTCGTTTCGTGAACAAGGAGTAGGCAAACAAAGTGAGGTGAGGTCGATCTGGTAATCAACTCCAGATTAATCTTGAATGCGGCCAATCACCATCGACCGTGCCTGTAATTGCGACGTTCTAAACACGGGATTATTCCAAATGGTAGCTAGCCATTGCTTCTGCCTGCCCGGGCCCATCGCCCATGCTCAGGGTCCATGGAAACAGATTTGGAGAGCCTACACATAATACATGGATGGCCATGCATTGTCCTAGCAGAAAATCCGTCTAGATGATCACCTGGTTTCCCAAAGAAGAGAGAGAAAGATTCATCTGGACCGTTTCCCACATGGCTGACCAAGCTAGAGAGAGAGAGAGCATCTTTGTCACCAGTTGTTTTGTCCCTTGCTGTACTGGTCATTTCTTGGTCCTTCCATTGCATGTCCTCCCAGCATCTTTTGTGGGCATCCATTGGTAGTAGCAGTAGCTGTTTATTTATCATCTCACTTTGTTGGGTGTTGCAGATTGGATTAACAACAAATAGTTTCCGTGAATCGCATAGTAGTACTAATAGTTGCTACAGTCATTTGTGCTTGAAACTGTAGCTATGTCGCATCGAATTTTTGGTGAGGTGGAGGAGAGGGAGGGAAGAGAAAAAAACAAGCTTGATACTCATGGAAGTATCGAACTTTTGTCGAAAACCAACAAATAGTATCGGCAAATGGTGCATTGGAAGAATTTGATACTGTTTGTGCATTGGAAGGACCAATTGCATGCAACAAGTAAGACATTGTGCGACCCTCCAGTATCAAGCCTAAGTAACGAGGTATTGGGGTGTTTGTTTCTAAAATGGCATCTAACCTCTCTCTTTCGGTATCGAAGTTTAGTATCAAACCATTGAGAGTGCCTAAGACACTGGAATACTTAACAAAATTGTCCTCTGACAGAACTATTTCTGCATTAATTTACAATGGCCAAACCAAGTTACAGCTTTATGTTACATTTTTTTATACCAAACTACTTGTCAGTGGTGGATATTATTAGGACAATACGTTAGGAAAACTTGTACCGCTAGTGTGTTATGCTTAAGGTTGTCAGAATCTCGATTCTAGTCATACGATTCTACGTTTCTACGACCCAGATTGACTCGACTGATCCGATCATATGGTAGAGTCTTAATTTGATAGAATCTTAATATCATTACGATTCTAACAAAAAAAAGTTGTAGGATTGTGATACATTTTTTCGTACGATCCTACCCGATTTTAGTGATTTAATATAAATAATTATTTTCACATGTACCATTCATTGTAAATTTTAACTTTTTATTTCTTCATGTCTATTATAATTTGCATAAATAACAAATGATATTTCCTTTGCACTACATTTTGGTAAACAAAAGTTCTAATAGTATAGTTTTAAAATATAGAAGTGTTAAAACATAAGGTGGATTTTAAAAAAAAAATCTTTGATAGCATCAGATAAGATCTTAATTTCTACAATTTACGATGGTAAAGAACTTCCAATCCGATTCTAACGACCTTGATTATGACAATGTCACTAACACCTTTACACTCATGTTTTCATAAGAGGCATAACGAGTCTGCTTGCCGCGGGCACAGAAGATCCTGTGTGCGCATATGATTTTGGTACAGCTTCTGACTTACTGCACGGTCAGATGGGATTGAATGCGGCTGTCGGCTACTTGCTGCCATCGCTACGCTCCAAGATCCAGCCTACGTGAAACGAAGTGAAGTTAGGGGTGAAAACGGATTGAATACGGATGGATAATGGCTCTGTCATATTTGTTTTTATATTTTTTTCGGATTCGGAAACGAATACGAATACCTCGGATACGAATACAGATACGAATAATATCGAATACGAATACAGAGCGAATACGGAGCGAAACGAATACGGTCGCAGATATTTTTCTGAACATGAAAACCCCTTAAATTGTATACGTAAATTAACAAAATATATAACTAGTTTATTTGATGCAAACATTCATGAATTGTTCATATTTTCAAGAACTACACGTAACATTGGCACTAGCAAGTTGTATTAACTAGTTCATCACAAATAAAACACTTAGTTTACCATATTTAGCTCATAAAGTCATAAGTCATAACTCACAAAGTCACAAATCATCACGTATTCATACTTAGTTCATCACATCCATAAAATTAATTCACACTAACATCGATCAAAGCTAGATAGTTAGTTTATACACAAATGACTATAACATCCCAAAGTATATTACCAAAAATAAAATTAATAAAGTTATTATTTTATTAGATTTTCGATATTTAAAAGAGTTTTCTTGGTTAAAAAGAAAAATAATAAAATAAAGTTAATTATTTAATTTCCTAGTTTTTAATGTAAAAATAAAATTTATTGAGTTTTCTCGATTTTATTTGATTTAAAGTGAAAAATAATTAATTTCTTGATTTTTCTAGAATTTAA
Organism: Ampelocalamus luodianensis; assembly: GCA_036346255.1. Classification (NCBI taxonomy): domain Eukaryota; kingdom Viridiplantae; phylum Streptophyta; class Magnoliopsida; order Poales; family Poaceae; genus Ampelocalamus; species Ampelocalamus luodianensis. The sequence goes on along the minus strand of JAYEVH010000339.1, from coordinate 36,779 downwards.
AAAGGTTTTTACTATTTTTTAGAAATTAAAAATAATTTATGTGCAAAACTAAAAACCAATTTTAAGTTGAAATTAATTTTATTAAGTTCAAAATCATTCAAGGAATTTTTGTGATTTTTCTAGAATTTTGAACTCTATTTGCTATTTTTCTAAAAGGCTATTTGATTTGTTGCATTTTCAAATTTAGAAATCAATTAAAATCTCATTTTCTTTTGGGCCAAAATCCTCTTTGGGTGAAATCCGGATATCCCACTTCGCCTTATCCGGATAATCAGATTTGTTTCAGATCCACGGATAGCATGGCTACCGTATTCGCTTTCGCTTCCAAGCAAAAAATCCGAATTCGCTTCGATCCGAGAATTATCCGAGAAAATCCGATCCGAGACAATCCGAACTGCTGTTTCGATCGGCTTGTGGAACTATTCGATCCGCTTTCACCCCTAAGTGAAGTGGAGGACATGAGGAGTAAAAAAAGGAACACAGGACATAGTTTGTCTCTTTTACGAAATACGTTGGTATCGGTTTATTTTTGTGTACTATTTTAGATTTTATATATATATATATATATATATTTATAAATATGTATGTAATTATATGTACAGATAAATTCATTTGGAATCTCACTTCAAATACATAATCATAGAATAAAAATGACACATAGATCAATAACTTCATAAATATAAAGGTTGTACGTAGTTAAATAATACAATATGAATCCATAAATTTATATATTTTACTATAATATAGCATATTAATATAACATAATTTCACTTACCGAAAGAGTAATATTGGACTGGATCTTCCGAGCTAATTCAAAGGAGTGGTCACTTCAATTTTGCCCAGTACCGGAATGGATTGGTATTGAGACCGGTATGAGATTAAGGCTTTGGTGTACCAGTTTAGGTGCCGGAATTGATAAGTATGACATATGCTCTCCAAAAAGAAGATCTTCTTTCCTCAAAAAAGGTAAACTGAAAATGGATAGAAAAATGCTGGAACTTTTATTGACCAGGAAAGATCCTATACATGCCAAGAATTGCTTTTTGAGAATACTCAATATAAAAAAAGAGCAGCAGAGATCAGAGATCCAATGTATATGTTTTTTTCTCTCCAGTGTTTTCCGTGCAAAGTATGGTCCACAAGTTCAGAGCAGTGATCGAGGCAGGCAGGCTTTCTGATATCTCAGACCACAACGGGTACTGAGTAACTCTGTAACGACTCAGGTAATCAGGCACCACATGCCCTTATCTCAAGGAAAATCATAATGCGGCCTTAAAAAATAAGTACTCTCGTTAGGGTATTCACTGAGCACAGATTTGCTTTGCTAAATCTTTTTACCGGGTCTATAATTGCGTAGGCGATGTTAACATCGCTGACTTGTGAAGGAACATTTTCACCTTGAGCTTTCCATTTTTTTCTTTTCTGTTTTACTTATATTCTGACTTCAAAGGTTGGAACCCCACACGCTAAACCTTGTGTCACGGTGACAATAAATCTCGAAGCAATTTAGATACTAGAGTGACAATAAGTTAATATCAATGTAATACTGTAATTCTTCGGACACATCTATCACCTATCCAATTGTCAATTTCTTAGTTCTTAACATGGCAAAAATGGAATAATCAATTATATGCCACTGTAAAGATGCAGATTTTAGGATTTGTCACTCCATGAATAGATTATAAATTACATATCTTTTAACAGTGACGAATGATTAGATCTTCCGGCAAAAATCCTGTACTTCAATAAACCCACAGCCTAACAAAACCACAGCAGGACAAAAATAAACCCACAGCCTAACAAAACCACCGCAGGCTGTAAAGTGTAAATTCATCTCTCATGCTTGATAACAGTAAAGTGAATCACCTTTTCCATGGCTGCCGCTGCCGCTGCAATCAGTTATCACGCACCACACCACACCCCCTGTAAAACTTTCCACACAGTTGCAGGCCCAGTTCAGAGGCTTCTTCCCCGACTCCTTCCCCCATCCAATTTCTCCCCTCTCACTCCGAGAAGTCAATGTCACTGTTGCGGCCTCTCGCTCCGTAGCTACAGGGCCTCCATTTACGCTCCTCGAGGCTCCTGCTCCCGGTGCAAATTTATGCTGCGGCAGCTAAGTGGCCGCTAGCTCTTCTTGCTCCGATCCAAGAAGTAGGGTTCTGTGTTTTCTTTTATTCTTTTTTCCTTACTTTTATGTGTCTGTCTGCTTCGTGGCTATGGTAATGGTGCTTCGTGAGAAGCTAAAAGAAATGCATTGTTCTTGGATGCTCTTGAATTGCTTGTCTGAGTTGTCTCACTGGATCTGGGTTGCAGTCACCATTGAGCTCGAGCTTCGTCAACTTGGGGAGGTGTTTTGACTCCGGAAAGAGCCTCCATGGCGGCAAAAGACCAGACAAGTTTAGGAGCCGCTCCAGTGTCGCGGCTGCATGTGCTCGCGGGCGCGTCACGTCGTCTGGGCGGGGCTGCCCTGACTGCGTCTCTGCCGCGGCGATCAAGCTCCGTCACCTACGTCTCTGCTTCGCCTGGGCCACACGCCTCCGCCTGGCCCCGTCGGCCAAGTCTGCTGTTTCCTTTTATTGTTTTTGATTGATAAATTTGTAGATTCTAAATGTTGTGTCTGATAATGTTGCGAGTATTGAATTTTTTTGTTGCAACGGTTGAATTTTTTTGGTTGCGGACGTTGATTTTTTTTATTGCAAGCGTTGAAATTTTTTGTTGCAACGTGTGATGTTGCAAGTTGCGTCCTTTTTCTTATGTTGCACCCTCTTTTTTGATATGTTGTATCAATTGAAAAAAATATTGCATCATATTTTTTTTTATATGTTGTAACAAGTGAAAAAAAATATTGTATTTTTTTTCATATATTCTTTATTTTTTTGTTGCATGTGATGATTGCAAGATGAGCTTTTAACACACCCTTTTTCATATGTTTGTTCATCTTCTTTGAAATGTTTCAAACGAATTTTTGATATGTTGCGCACGGTCTACATTTTTGTTGTGTATAGCACATGTTCGTGTTGGCTCTTGGATGTATGGCGTATTGAGGAAAGAGAGTGGAGTGAGCGTGTCTGATTTTAATACTCTATCCGTACGTATGTGTCCCATTCCATGCGCATGACATGTGGGGCCGACACAGTTCCATAGGCCTTGCAAGAACTGGCCCCAGGACTATTTCGCATTGCGGCAAGGAAAAATTGAACGTTGCGGGACGCAATACACGGAGAAAAAATACCATACACGTACTGCAGGAGTTTGTTAAAATCTATGCCATGGTGCGTCAAGTCACGTTATCTCAAAATGCGGATGACATAACTTGGAAGTTGACAGCCTCAGGCGACTACTCAGCCAAGTCAGCATACAAAATTCTTGGGGACGATGGAGGCTCCCTTCCAAAAACTAATTTGGAACATCTGGGCTCCCCAAAAGTGCAAAAACTTCGCATGGATTCTTGTTCAACAGTGGTTACCGACAATAGACGTCTTAACCCGCCGCCATATGCAAAACGATCATTGGTGTCCACTCTATACAAACAACTCGAAAACAGCTATGCACCTGTTCCTGGAGTGTTCCTACGCCAGACATTTTTGGTCTCTAGTGGTAACATGGGTGCAACATGCTAACCTAAACCCCGTGCAATGGACAACTCGGCTAAAAATGGTAGATTGGCGGACCGACATTTTCTATTTTGGAGATGGAAGCCATACAAAAGGCCAAGCCTCATTGATTGTTCTTATCCTATGACACATTTGGAAAGAAAGAAATAGACGTATTTTTCAACACCTCAAACAGACCCCCTTAGGGTTACTGTCAATCATTAAAGAAGAAACCTGAGTATGAACGCAAAGTGAAACGACCAAGCTGAAAATTTTCTACAAGGCAGGGGGACAATCACACGAGAGGACCGGCATAAGCAAGAAAGCCGTGTGGTGTTTTTGTCCCTTTGGGTTCAGCACCTGTCTGTTCGTTTGTAGCTTTGTGTTCTTTTTTCTTCTTCGTTTTTGTCTCCCTTTCTTCTGCTTCTATTACTCCTTTGTTTGTGCTTTACTACTTTCTATAATGCAATAACGGTATTCTTGCCGTTTCAAAAAAGAAAAAAAAACTCCGAAGGCAGTCAGCTTTGACGAATGCCAGGCCCTGCCAGGCCCTGCTGATTCACGGGGAACCTGTCAATTTGTGATTGGTGCAACCAACTCAGCATACAGTAACATTCTTGAAGTTGATGGAACCATCATCTTGTCAAGATATCCACAAGAACTGCATGCCGTGGAATCTATTTAACCTTGTACGCACGCAAGGATAATGCACCCTTGTACAGTATTTTATTTTGCATTTTGTGTACATATCTCATGTAATGTAGATATACTGGGTGCTCCAGGAGCTCTCCTGGGGATAAGGAGAGGTTTCGCCTTTAAAATGTGCCCCCTTTACTCAAGTGAGAATTGTATATGGAAGCTCCATGAACATTGTAGACACACCTTAATTGATGTACATAACAAAATCACAGGCTGAAATAATGAAAGTATTTGATGGTACCCTGTGTGTGCTTTTCACTCACTGTGATTCCCCTTTTCCACTGCAGAGATATTTCCAGATTTTCTCTCTGCATGTCATCTCACCTATCTAGGTGCCTTCATGTCAGATATGCATTTGAGATCAAAGAATGTAGCTCCTTGCAGATGTGAGGAGCCAAGAACTGATCAAAATCAGGGAGGAATTCCCAGATGCAAAGCTCTACAGATGGTCAGCACTACCAGGTCAGAAACTCAGGATAAGGATACATGTCTATCCAAATATTCTCCATTGTCATCTGCTTTTCCTGTAGGTTTGCACCATAAATGAGGAGATGCATTGCAGCATATCAACGGTGACTGTTCCATAACATCCCTTACACAGTATGTGCTGAAGATATGCAAAGAAAGATTGCACCGCCGGATCAAGGCGTGGCGAATGCCTGCATATCTGATAAGGTCAGAATCAGACTGATGATGTGGTCAGCAAGAATGGTAAAAATCTTCAGATAGAACTAGACATAACAAATTGGGCAGATGTATCTGATAAGGTCAGACTTGTTAAGGGTATTAGTGGTATTTCCTATTGTTAGGGTTTAGTCTTGTGTGTGTCTCTCTTGTACTATATATATACCTTATGGGCTATTGCAATACATATGCTTCATTCATATTAACATGGTATCAGAGCCTAGGTTTAGAACCTAGCTCCCAAAATCGTCTTCCGCTGCTGCTGCCCCCGGGAGGAGCAATCTCCACTCCCGGGGGCGGCCTCCCTCTTAGCAGTAGTCTCATCTTCTTCGAAGCAGTAGCTCTTCTACTGGCGACCTGGGTGGAAGCACCACCGAAGCTTCCACCGCTGCCGCCTCCCTTGCTCCCGGGCTCGCGCCACCACCGCCCGGGCCAGATCCGCCCCTCCAGCGCCGGATCCCGCGCTGTCCGAGCCGGATCTGGCTCCCTCCCGACGTACGGCGCCATTGCGCCACCTCCCGGCCGCTGCGCCGCGCCCGTGGCCGCCCTGGATCCGGCTGTCTCCACCGCCGACAAGTCCGGATCCAGCCTCCACGCCGCCAACCGCTTCCATGGCGGCGCCGGGAGTGACGCGATGAAGGGCGGTTCGCACCGGCGCCACCTCCACAACCGGATCCGCGCGCCCGAGCCTCCCGAGCTCCTCGCTGAGCTCCGGCCGCGCCTTCCTCGGATCCGGTCGATCCGGTCTCTCCATCGCCACCGCCCGAACTCGTGCTCGCCGCCGACCTCCCGAGCCGGATCTCGCTCCTCCGCGCGGCTCTCTTCCTCCCGCGCTTCCTCGCCTCTTCTCCGCTGGATTTGCCGAAGCTCGCCCGAGTTGCGCCTCGCTGGATCCGGTGCCGGGCCTTCCTACTCGTCTCCCGGCCTTCCCTACTCCGCTTGGCTCCACGACGACGCCAGTGGCCGGTCCTCCCGTCGCGCTCTCTCGCCACCGCCGCTTCGCCGCCGCCACGCATTAGCCACCGAGCGGACAAGGAGCCCGGATTCGACGGGAGGCCGCGAAATCCGCGCCCGAAGCTCCGCCGCCGCCGCCGCCTCTCACTGGCTTTATTTGCGTGCGCGTCGTCGCCGCCGGATTGTGGAGAACAGGGGAGGGAATCCTAATCCTCCCCCGTGCCTCCTTTTTCTAATGGGCCGATGGGTCTGCTGGGCCGACGGGTTACGACCCAAAACGGAAAAAAAAAACCTGCTACTGCTATAATTCGCTACCTTTGAGTCCTTCCTTTGAGTCTTCCATTTGCGTCAATCCAAGTCCGTAGCATCTCTCTTTGAGTTCACAAAGTCGCACGAGTCCACCAATCCTTGTCGATCACCGATTGCTTTGCTAGCTATGATTCATCCTCTTGGATTGAATGTGGTCATCTCCTTCCTTTTGCATGGCGTGCTGCGCCGCTCTTCTCTCGGCACCGCAGATCGTAGAAGTCTTTATGATGCCGCCGCTTATCTTCGAGCCGCCGCCTCGAGCTTCTAAAGCCACCGCGCTTCTTCTGCACTGCGCCTCCGTTGCGCTTCTTGTGCACTGCGCCGCCGCCGTCTTGGGCTTCGATCTGCGCTGTCATACTTCTATCTCTCTCTTCGACTTGATTTGATAGTTCTCTCTATTTGTGTCACCTTCCACAGATTCCGGATGGGAGGAGATCCTTTGGTACCGACACAATTTTTCAAGAGCTGCACGCTATGACGACATCTTCAAGACTTGGACTTCGGTTTTTTTCCTATTGTAGTGTCAACCCTTTCTAAATATAATGCTATTGCATACGCTTTGCATTTGAGGTGGGGTGTTAAGGGTATTAGTGGTATTTCATATTGTTAGGGTTTAATCTTGCGTGTGTCCCTCTTGTACTATATATATATGCTTTATGGACTATTGCAATACATATGCTTCATTCATATTAACAAGACTGAATGGTGTAGTCAGCAAGATGGTGAAAATCTTCAGAGACTAACAAGAGATTCCAAATGGGGCAGATTCCGCGCAACGGATAAGGTCAGAAGAGAGAGAGTGACTGTGAGGGACTGAATGAGACTGGAAGCCCTCGGCCTGAAGATGCTACTCTGAACCTGAAGGGGAGCTGATCCCTACTATTGAAAGCAGCTGTTCTTAGCCCGTTGAATCAGATCCTTGTGTCATGCTGTCATGTGACGAAGCGTGGCCGTGTTGTTGTCGGCGTCATTCGTGTTTGCTCTGGACTTCTGTATTTACAGTCAAATGACTGAAGTTTGTGCAGGGCATGTTTCAGAGTACAGACTTTCAGAGAAATGAAGCAGAACAATAACAACTAGAGGAAATGACATGGATTGCATCAGAGATTTTCAGTGACAATTACAAGCTTCACACTCAGTAAGTGCAGGAGGAAACTGAAATGTGCTCGCAACTTTTGAGCTTAGTATGTTCCAATTCTAACATGCGCTTAAATACCAATATATGTGCAAGTTCATACATGCATGTGTATATACTTTCAAGATTAAATTTTCAAAATATGTACTTTCAAGATTGTGCTTATGAGCCATAACTGAGGAATGTTTTTCTACTCCTAGGGAGGTCCACAAATATCTCTACAAGACTAACCTCATGCATGCCTTGTGATAAGATTTTTTTAAAAAGATTTAAACATATGAGGTTTTGCAGGAGGTCAACTAATGAGGAAATATTCCAATGCTCCACAGGCCCTCATGAACAACAACTTTGATTCTTATCCAAAAACATCAAACTTTAGCATCTACTACATCAGAAAAATTTGTTGACTTACAGAAGGACCAAATCTATGTTCCATAGTAAACAAGTTGAGCAAATACTATTAATTGCTACTTATATTGCTAAATTCGTAATCCATAGCAAGTAGCAACACCTTTTTAAGCCTATAGAAGGCAAGCCACCCCAGCAGCAAGAAATCACAGCACGTTCCATATATATCATCATCTCATCTAAGCAGAGACAGTGAGAGTACTAGAAGCCTCTAGAACCTTCCGATCACCGGCGAACCGATGGACCGCGTGACGAAGCTGGCGTCGGAGCGGGCGGTGGTGGTGTTCACGGTGAGCAGCTGCTGCATGTGCCACGCCGTGACGTGTCCCTCCTCGGCGACCTCGGCGTCAGCGCGGCCGTGTACGAGCTGGACAAGGACCCACGGGGCAGGGAGATGGACAGGGAGCTCGTCAGGAAGCTCGGCCGCGGCCCGCCGGTAGTGCCCGCAGTGTTCATCGGCCGATTTCGTATCATAGCTAGTGTTCTGAACTCGATCTTTGCGTAACGATAATGAATTAATGATTCCCAGAAGACTGGAAAGTGAGAGTAATCCTAATCGCAGCCCAATAGCTTTATCAGGCGCTGAAGTTTTGCTCCACGACTCGGCCGTATGCCCGCGGTTTCCGTTCAAATTAGCAAAGTGATAGACGAAGTGACGCAATCTATCTATTATATTATTAAAGCGATAAAAAAAATCATCACGTTTGCTCTCAAGTGCCAAAAATTCGATAAAAAAGATAAACATCTACACCGTTGATTATGGTGGGCCCAGATTATAATGATCTAGATTAAACGAAAGCGTCCATATCAAATACAATATAGAAATAAGAGTCCATCTCAAGTACAATGCAAAAATAACTAAAATTCGGAATAAAAAATAAAATAAAATTAGCAATTTTATTTTGACATGAATTCCTAAGTAAAATAACTAGATAAACATAATTCACAATAATTTTTTTTAAAAAAAATAGTAATTAGATTACTATACAAATTCTAACAAAAAAATAACAGAAATTCAGAATAAAAAATAAAATAAAATTAGCAAATTGATTTTGATACGAATTCCAAAGTAAAATCACCAATAATTGTCATTCTTTATATATATATATATATATATATATATATATATATATATATATATATATATATATATATATATATATATATATATATATTAAAAATAGCAATTGGATTAGTATACAATTCAACAAAAATAATTAAAAATTGAGATAAAAATAAAATATACAATTGATTTTCATATGAATTCCTAAGTAAAATACTTAAATAAATAAAATTTAGAACAAAAAAACATCCTCAATTTGATTTCTATACGAATTCCTAAGTAAAATTCTAAATAAATATAACTTAGAATAAAAATTAAACAAAAAATAGCAATTGGATTAATATACAAATTTCAACAAAAAATAAATTGATTTTGGAATAAAATAAAATAAAACTAGCATTTTGATTTTGATACAAATTCCGAAGTAAAATCTATAAATAACCGTAATTCAGTATAAAAATTGACAATTAGATTAGTTTACGGATTCTAACAAAAAATAATTGAAATTAGGGACAACAAATCAAAGAAAATTTACAATTTGATTTCCATATGAATTACAAAGTAAAATCTCTTAATAATTAAAATTTTGAATAAATTAAATATAAGTTAAAATGAGGATATTGTGAATTGTGTTGGATGAGACCATGAAATAGTGCAATGACGTCGATCTGTCCTACAAGAAGACATTGATCCACGAGGAAACGAATAACTGAGGCAACAGCGACGAAGATGAGAACAATTCCATGTTGCTCACCTTAGCTATTCGACAAGGACAATGTTATGCTGCTCACTAAAGCCGTTGAAGAAAAAGACCGGAGTCAAAAGAGTCAAGTGCTATGATGACGAATGGTGAGCATCGACATTGTTGAAGAAGTCCATGACCAAAGAAATTCGATAATAGGAAAAACATAGTAGAGAGGAGATGAAGCTTTAGATTAAAAACGAGCTATCGACGATATGTGACCATCGGGTAGCTAGGAGCATACCATCGTTGGTGAGTGACATGACATCACTAACGATGGCGAGCAGATTCTCCCTAACGTTAGACCACGACTAAGGCAGACATACCCGCATCTGTAAAGATGAGAGGTCGTCGTAGTTAGTGAGGAAGCTACGTCGTTGAGTTGGACAACGTAGAAGAAGAGGAGTGATCGACACAGGAGAAGAAGATGTCAGGCATGTATAACATCGTACATGTGTATATACATGCATGCATCCTACGAATAGAAGTATGGACGTACATAAACAAAGGAACAAAGAGCTTAGAGTAGAGATAGCGCAACGATAAGTGTAACAACCCCAAGTTATTTAATGATAGTTAGTATGCATCTCATCATCATGCATACTGTTTTTTAAAGCATTTGCATAAATTATAGCATATGAAAAACCTAAATCAAAGATTAAACCTACACTTCAAATTCTAACTCCAAACGAAAATAGAAATAAAAACTTATGATCATCATCTGGAAATAATTTATTTAAATACTATAATATTTATCATGAATAAATATGAATTTTAATAAATTTTTAGGAGCATTGTTAACCCTGTAAAAATCCCAAACACATCCCAAAGGCTGGATAGAAATTTAATTACTGCTCTCAAATGAAAAGTGATCCATGTGTGGGGCCTTGAAAAATGGAAACTAGACTTAACAAAGAAGCCACACAAAAAATTTCAGAATTTTCAGAATTTATTTACTATTTCAAACCGCTTGGTCAAAACCGGAGGGCAAAATCAAATCAGAAAGTCAAAATTCCAAACACCAGCCAAACCACCTCCCCAAATTTTTTTTTCTGCCCCAGCCGAACTAGCTAGTCACCTTCATTATTTTAACCCAGCCAACAGCCCTACTGCTCATTCTTTTTATTGCTTCTCTCACCGAATTTGAGCAAAGGCTCCATCCCCATTTCTCCTTTCCCAACTCAACACCCCACTGCCAAGTCCCTTTTTCATGCTGCCCTTTTCTTCCCAACAGAGCCCTTCCAGTTCTTTCTCTAACACTAGCTCATGTTCATCCCTTCTCTCCTCTAAATCCCAACCAAAAACTGAGAATCAAGCCTTGCATGTCACACCCTTGTCTTCCTCATCACACAAGCTCACCATTCATGTAATTAGACTCTGCATGCAAGTGCTTTTGAGTGTTTTGGAGAGAAGAGAAAGAAGAGCAGAGGGTGCTGGACTGGAGCTAACTCTGTTGGAAATTTTCCTTGTCCTAGCTCTCTTTACTTGCACAAAGAGCAAACCGTGAAAGTCCTTCTTGCTGTTTGTTTCTTCACACCTTTCAAACCTCACAGAGTAGTGGTTGTTTGGGTGGAAGGAGTAGCAGCTGCAAGCAGTGGCAGCATGCTGTAACAGCGAGCAAGGCGGAGCAGCGGCCGAGGCTCGGCCTAGCGGCGCGGCGCCTAGGTGAGGGCGTGACGGCCCGAGCAAGACGAGGCGCTGCACTGCAGCTCGGCGCTGCCCAACGGAACTCGGCAGCAGCCCAGTGGTGGCCGAGCCGAGGCAAGGCCGGTGCGGCGGCGGCCCAGTGAGCAGGAGCCAAGGCGCCGCGTGCATGTAAGGTGGTGCCGAGGTGGCTGGCCGACGAGAGGAAGAGAAGAGAGGAGAAGTGAAGGTAAGTTCAGCTTGGTGGCTCTTGCTCGACCTGCTTCAAGCTCATGGTCGGAGGTTCAAATGTCGTTGGATAGGCTCCAAACTTGGTGAGTTAGTTTTACACATAAAGCACTTCGTTGTAGTCAGTTGGTTTGAGGTTTGGTTTACTTGAGCACCAGATTTGAGAGTGGTTTAGTTCGTTCTGTTTGCAGTGTAATCAGAGGTGCGCAATCTTGGTGCTTGATCCGTTTGAGGGGTCATTTGGTGTCAGATCGGGCTGAAATTTGGACAGCATGTTGAGGACTCATTGAACTGCATTACTGCCAAGTTCCACGCAGTTTGATTTAGTGGTTTGGAAGTTATGCACTAAAGGCCAAGGTGGACAGTAACAATGTTTTCTGTTTTAGCTGATTTTAGCTACCTCTTGCCAAATGTGATTGATTGATTTAGTGGAAATGTTTATTTGTCCAGCTGTAGAGGTCTTTTGGGTTAAACTGTTAAGCAGAGAAGACAAGTTGGTCTGGAAACAATTGAATTGTCAGTAAACCCATTTGCTAGACCATTCAAGTGTTCTGTTAGTAATGTTGAGTCTGTCTTTGAGGTCACTCTAGGGGATTTGCAGTTTTAAAAGTTAAGTTTGCAGGAAATCAGTTGGTAGCTTTTTAGTTATGAATGCTGTCCTATTAAAGTTATGAATAGAGGTAGCGTTGAGACGAATTCAAATGGTTTAGCAAATCTGAAAGTTGATTTTGAAGGAGGATAACTAGCAGCACCTCTTTCCTGGAGATGTCCTTTTTGCTAAAATAGTAGCACAGAGGAGTATGATGATAAATTTTGGTAGTAGACTATGACTTGGCTAAGTCAAGTAGTTGGTAATGGTTGTGTTCTTTTAGCCTTTGAGCACTTATCCAACAGCAGTACCTAATCTGAAAATATTTATGGTTCTGAATTTTTCAGAAACCAGCAGAGAGCAACCAATTTCTTTTGATGAAGTGTTAGGCAGTAAAGGAAGTTTTAGTGCCTTGTGCTGTGTTTAGCTATTAGATCACTCTAGTAGGTTATCTTTTTTTAGAGTGAAATTTGTAGGAAGTTTTCTGGTAGTTTTCAGTTAACAAAGATGCTGCTGTAGGTTGGGTGAGCAGAAAAGAAAGTCAGTTTTTCATTTGAATAGCAGTCAGTAAGCTTAGTAGCTAATGGAGCATTCTAAATCTACATACCACTTGTTACCAGTAATTAAGGTTGTTTGAAAGTGCTTGGGAGCCTCCCACAACCAACTAATCAGAAGAGCAAATAGAAGTTGTTCTCAGTAGCAGTAAGGATTCTCGCAAAGTTAGCAAAGTTAAAACTTCAGTAAGCTAGAAGTTTGGTTAAACTTCACAAATGCATATCTAACTCATTTTAAATCCAATTTGAGCGAAACCAATTTTGTTGGTTTTTATTTTTAAAAGTGCTTTAAATTGGAATAGTTTTGAATTATGTTTCTGTTACAGAAAAAAAGTTGTAATTAAATTAATTATACATTAAGGACTTAAACCTTGATAAATTCCTAGAAAATTCATTTGAACTCCAATTGAACTAAAAATTTCACCCAAAATATTACTCTACCTACTGTATGAATGTCTTGTAATTTTGAATGTTTTGAATTTTCAGCTTTATTAGCATTATTGCAATATTGGTCTTTGTTGGGTTTTTTCGACGATACCGATATATTCGTGAGATCAATTTGAGTGTAACCAGAGATGGAACAAGTGGTACAGCAAAGGTGCGAGCACCCTCCTCTTGATCATATTGCTCCCAGTGGTTTTTAAAAGTTTTGTGTGAGTATTTTTTATCGCAATTGCATGCTATTTTGAAATGTATGTTTATGGGTAGAAGTAATTAATATCCTAATTGCTGCATTAGCCCTCCTTTGAATGTTGACTACCCTTTTACCTTGAATGATTAAGGATATATGTTATATGGGTTGTTTGCTAGTTTGTAGAACGATGCTTAGCCATGCTAGTAGTTGTAGCTGAAAGCGGTTGATGGAGCTAGTCCATCGGCCGGTGGATTGAATTGAATCTTGATCAAATTTGAGGATTATATGGATTGAATTATATTGATATTGAGGATTGTTTTCAGATCTTCGAATCTGGTTATTGTGACATGTTAGGTGAGTTATTGCTTGTGTATTGGACTTGGGCGGGTGATAGGGTGATGAAGGGTGGTCCCGGATTCGTAGCCCCATCCGGTATATGAGGACCGGTCTGTGGTGTGATGAACCAAGTCTTACGTGCAACCACACGCCGGGTTTATGGACAATGGCTTGGCTGAATAATTTGTTGTGTGTTAACTATCAGAACACAATCAGATTGACGATTATTATTGTTATTATTTAATGATTCTCTTGTTAATCTGGCGGGGGCATGTTTGTCGTTCTCTTAATTGCCCTTAAGGGTCTCTTGTTTGAAAGGGACTTACTTACGCAACGAGGTTCACCTGTGGTGCGAGGCACTTAGTCTTCTATGGGATTCTGTTTCTCGGGTAGTTTGATAGTTAGGACATGACATTGTAAAGGCCTCATTATGATATTTTAGTCACACTCCTTAGGAAGAGTGTATGGCGACAGTATAAGGTATTCATATCGTGTGGGTAAAGCTGTACAACTCTGCAGAGAACTAAATCTATTCGAATAGCTTCATCCTAGGTTATGGACATCACTTGTGGGAAAGCAGGCACAGTTAGCTTTTGAGAAATTAAGTTTGGGTTATGGTTGGAATTGTTATGTCTTTATGTTAGTTTGTTCAGATCTGGAATGTTATCATGAACGCGTAGTTCGCATGTTAATTTTGTTGAGGAATGAATTGTGTCATGAATGGGATGTTCGAGTGTTGATTAAATTTGGAGATTATACCGTTGATGATCATTACTTGCTGTTACAAAATGTTTTCTAAATGTTTTACAAATGGCAAGTTGAATCTTTATTGTTTATCTATATGCAAAACTTGCTTTTATGCTGAAAATTGACTAGTGTAGAAGCCTTCTATTGATACTTACATGCATCTTTATTTTTCTTGAAAAGTCTCGCGAGTACAACTTTGTACTTGAAAAGTGTCTATTTGATCAGATAAGGACGACGGGCGCAACGGCTTTAACTCCAGTTGGTTGCTTGTGGGATTTTGGGCATGCCAACTCAGTTATTCCCTTTATACTTTAAGTTTATCTTCCGCTGTGATTTATTTATGTTATTGTTATTTAGATTTGGCCGATTGACCCTCTTATGTAAACTTGGGACCATAAGGTCCTATATGTTGAAGATGTATCATAGTTTCTTTTTCTCTTGTATGATTGTGTATGGATGTGATTGCAATATTGTGTACTAGGATATGCGCATGTTAGCCACTGATCCTTGGGAGCTAACATGAGACGCATATCCGGGCACTCGGATCGTTCTCGTCTCTCGTTAAGTATTACGCTTCTGGCGTAACCACTTAGCTTGGAACGGACCCGATCCTGGGGAGGCCTCAAAGTAAGGAATTGACTTGGGGCCACTGCAGAGAGTGCAGAGTGCGACGAGTGTTCCGGCAGAGATCGACGATATTTGCACGCATTTACGTGTAGATATCACAACGGTCATCATTAAGCGATAATTGAAGAGAAGTAGAAGATAACTATGCGGTAGAGTATTGCATTGGAAATAGTAGCAGCTAAGAGATATCGATCAAGAATTGGGCTTGCTCTTGGAGGTTGAAGCGAGAAAAATTATGACGGAGAGAAGAGATAGAAGACACATAGTTCGGTCGGCAATTGGCATAAGGGAAGATAAGTTCAAGGTAGATCGTTCATGGTGTATTGGTGTACATGTGGGCAATGTACTCTAATACCATGTAAACTAATAAGATAATTTTATTGCACACATAATCAATGTATTACTTGAGATTAACAGAGGTACATGTGCATACAAATATTTTGGAAAAGAGTTAAGAGCATGCAAATATATGATATATATACATAATGGAAAGTGATTAACTTATTATACTCATGATTTTTTTTCTATGAAAGCTCATACTTGAATTACGTTACTCAAGTTGTATTTTCCTTCAAGCTTCTATTGTCATTTTCTAATGTTTATGATATCTTAAAAATCTAAATAGGTACAAGATACGTAAATATATTCTGAAACATTTAAGTTATATCATTTGTCACTACAAATTTTAAAACAAATTTAGCCGTGTAAATACGCGGGTCACCCTGCTAGTTTTCAATAAAAAAACAAAGTGACGCAATACTGAAAACAACTCTAAACTTCGTACAATTTCTCCGTCTGAACTTTAGGGAGTTGCAGTTCTTATCGTCTATGCGTTAACCAAACAAGAATGGGTCTCATGCCAATGCTGGCATAATACGCAAGCCTGTGAGTCTTTTTGAAGAATATGATGACTCAGAGCCATCTCAGGATATAAATGAGACCTTTTAATAATCAAATACATAATGAGGTGCAATGTCAAAACTGTTGGAGAGTTCGTGTTCAATCTCAATAGCAAGTTGTATAAGAGTTGGACTCTTATTTGAGGCTATAAATAAAGTTGTGGGGATCCTACGGGACACACAACAATTAACCCCCAAAATTCCACATGGTATCAGAGCCCCTGTGCCCATGCCCATCCAACACCAAACCTTAACCCTAGCCCTCACATACCTCAGCCGCCGCCGCCGCCGTCGTTCCCCCTTCTCCCTTTTCATCGGACGAAACCGCCCCTCGGGCTACACCGCCGCTGTGCCTCGTGGGCGCGCACGGGCCGTCGCCACCGCCACCGCTCGGGTCGCGCGGGCCGTCGCTGCCGCCACTCGAGTTGCGCGCATCTTTGCGTGGCGTCGCCGCTCGGGTTGCGCGTGCTGCCGCCACCGCCGCTCGGGTCGCGCGGGCCGCCAACCTCGGTCGCCTTGGGAGTAGAGGAGCTCGCCGTTGCCTCCCTCGGTGGCTTTCGAAGGAGAGAGAGCACGATTGCTCGGCTCTGGAGACCGAAGGATAAAGGAGTGAAGAGGAAGGGAAAAAAGGGATTTCTGAAAAAAACAATGATTTGGATGACCGTGAAGGCAGTCGTTGAGGTTCGGCAGAACATTGGTGCGTGAAGAATTGCCGTGATCATGGGAGATACGCGCGTCATATCTTCGTAGTGGTTTGCATTGCTCCAGTTGTTCGAGAAGATGACTCCTGAGGACATTGAGGTTGCAACGAAGGAGGAAGAAGAAACCGCAATGAGGGCGGCAGAAGAGAATAGAAAGGCTGTTGTTGATACTACTTCCTCGCTGGTAACTCAAGGTGACATGAGAAGCATGTTACAGGACCTCTTCGCGGCAGGTATGATAGGTCCAAGGGCGGATACAGGGTCATCTGACCTAAAGCTGGAGCTGATGCCGAATGATGTAAAGTTGAAGGAAGTAAGAATTACCTGAGTTGGTCTAGAAGGGCCCAGCTAATTCTGAGGACGAAGGGGGTGGAGCACTACCTGCAGGAGACTTGCGTTGAGCCTGCAGACAAGACGAGCATGGGTTGGAGGATGTGGAACACCACCAACTCTGTGGTGGTAGCTTGGTTGCTAACTTCGATGGCTCCATCCATCGCTCGCATGGTGGAGATGATGCAGAGTGCACCGGCGATATGGAAGACGCTAAGCAACATGTACTCCGGGGCAGGAAATGTGATGATGATAGTGGAGGTTCAGGGTAAGGTGGAGGCTCTGAAACAGGAGGAGAAGACTGTCCAGGAGTATGCTAGTGAACTGCAGCAACTGTGGGCAGATTTAGATCACTATGATCCACTGCAGTTAACGTGTGTTGGTGATATTGAGATTGGTAGGAGTGCGGTTTTGCAGACGCATGAGCAGGTTACACTTCCTAAAGGGACTGAACCCAAAGTTTGAGAGTAGAAGAGCTGCCATGTTTCACTTAGCAAACTTGCCTACCATGGAGGAGGCTATTTCGGCTATAGTGCAGGAGGAGGTTCGACTGCGAGTAATGTGGGACAACAACCCGGTCAGGTCGGTATATGCCATACCAGATGATAGAGAGTGCTACAACTGTGGGATGAGAGGACATCTGAGCCGTGTTTGTCCTTCTCCACAATATGGAGGTCGAGGTGGAGGCCGTGGTGGTCGTGGAGGCCGAGGTGGAGATCGTGGTGGTCGTGGAGGTGGAGGTCGAGGAAGGGGCCGAGCTGGCCCCAGGGCTAATATGGCCCTGACAGAGGAGATCGCGTCTGTTACTCTGACAAGCGAGCAAGCTATGCAGTGGGAGAAGTGGCAGCAGGGAAAGGCATTGGAGACTTCTCATGATTCCACATCCTTTGGTAACTTTGCAAACTATGCCCATGTGGGCGAAGGTATTCAGGAACATGCACTTGCATCTGCATATAAGCACTCTCATATTGATTGGATTATAGATTCAGGAGTATCCAAGCATATCACGGGTTCACTTAGTGTTTTCGTAGCTTACACCCCATATACTCATTCTGAAACTATCCAAGCAGCTGATGGAACTTCCCAGCTTATTCAGGGTGTAGGATCTGTAGAGTGCACACCATCCATTGTTTTATCCTCCGTTTTGCATGTTCCCTCTTTTTCAGTGAACCTTCTTTCAGTTAGTTCTATCATTGATCAATTCAAATGCATCGTCACATTTGATGATGATTCGTGTTTGTTCCAGGAGAAGAGAACTGGGAAGAGGATTGGGACTGGAATAAGGCGTAATGGGTTGTGGTACATTGATCAGGTTGATTCGGCATTGGCAGTGGCTATAGGAGGAATTGAGGGAGAAGTTTTATTACATCATCATCGCTTAGGATATCTATCATTTGAAAGTTTAAGTCAGTTATATCCTGATTTGTTCAAAAGGGTAGATAAGAGTAAACTTGTGTGTGATGCTTGTGAGTTTGGAAAGCATACACGGTCTACATATAGTAGCATTGGTCTTCGGAGTTATGAACCTTTTATATTAGTACATTCAGATGTTTGAGCTCCATGCTCAGTTACTTCTGTGAGTAGTTTTAAGTGGTTTATCACATTTATTGATTGCTATACTCGTATGACTTGGATTTATATGATGAAACACAAGAGCGAGGCCCTTCGATGTTTCGAGGACTTCCATAGGATGGTTGCTACTCAGTTTGACACAAAGGTTCGGATTCTTCGATCCGATAATGGAACCGAGTATGTTAATAAGGAGTTTGCAACGTATCTCTTAGAAGAGGGGATACTTCATCAGACTACTTGTCCAGGAACCCCACCTCAGAATGGAGTGGCTGAAAGGAATAATAGACATCTGCTGGAGGTAGCACGTTCACTCATGTTTCATATGAATGTGCCAAAGGGGTTGTGGAGCGAGGTAGTGATGACGGCAGCATATGTCATCAATCGCATGCCATCTCGAATACTTGGGATGAGGTCTCCAGCTGAACTTCTTTTGGGCCAACGGGAGTTCAAGGTGCCTCCCAAGGTGTTTGGTTGTGTATGTTTTGTACGAGACCACCGACCATCAGTTGGCAAGTTGGATCCACAGGTATTGAAATGTATCTTTATAGGCTATTCATCCAGTCAGAAGGGCTATAGATGCTGGAACCTAGTCGAACGAAGGTTGTTCGTGAGTATGGATGTGACATTTCGGGAGTTTGAACCTTACTACACGAGTGGAGGTACTCTTGCGCAGTATTTGGAGCTCTCTCCTATCACCGAGGGTGACAGTCGAGAGGGGGAGAACAAGGAGAGTCAACGAGAAGAAGAAGTTATTATGGGAACAATTCCGTGCCCAAACCTAACGGAATATGCGAGAGATGTCCTAGCCCCAAAAGAATTAAAGGTTTATCAGCGAAGACGCTTTGGGAAGCAGGGGGAGAAGCAGAAAGACAAGTAGTTAGCACCTGAGCCACCAATAGCAGAGCCAACGAGGAGCTTTCTGAACATCCGGTCTTGCCACAGCCTGAACAGCTTTCTGAACAGCCGACCTTGCCAGTTGATCCAGTCCCAAATCCCTCCTCGGATCTCTCTCCATCAAGTTCCTTGCCTCCCCTTGGGGCGAGTGGTAATGTTCATTCTAATCACTCTCATTTAGAATTACCACTTGCACAACGTAGAAAAACTAGAGCTAATGCAGGAAAGCCTCCAGTCCAGTATGGCTTTGAGCATGACATTGCAAACTTCATCTCATATTCCCATATCTCACCTACATACAAAGCATTCATTGCATCTCTTCAGACAGTGTATGTTCCAAAGGATTGGCGAGCAGCTAAGCAGGATCCTAAGTGGACGAATGCCATGAAGGAGGAACTTAGTGCACTTCAGAAGAACAAGACATGGGATCTTGTTCCACTTCCAGCGGGAAAAAGGCAGTAGGATGTAAATAGGTGTTTACAATTAAGCAAACTCCTGAAGGCAAGGTAGAAAGATACAAGGCACGGTTGGTTGCAAAAGGTTATAGTCAAACATATGGGATAGATTATGATGAGACCTTTGCACCAGTAGCGAAGATGAGCACGGTAAGAACGTTGATCTCCTGTGCAACTAACTTTGGATGGCCCCTACATCAGTTGGATGTGAAGAATGCTTTTCTACATGGTGATTTACAAGAGGGGGTATACATGGAGGTTCCTCTAGGCTTTGAGAATAGGCAGACTGAGAGGAAGGTGTGTAGACTCAAGAAGTCTTTATACGGTCTGAAGTAATCTCCAAGGGTGTGGTTTGATAGATTCAGGCGTGCAGTATATAGTATGGGCTATTCTCAGTGCAATGGAGATCATACTGTGTTTTATAGGCATAGAGGATCACATATCACTATATTGGCAGTCTATGTTGATGATATTGTGATTACAGGAGACGATCTTTGGAAATCAAGTCCTTGAAGAAAAAAATTGGGAGAGGCATTTGAGGTGAAAGATCTTGGACCTCTTCGATACTTTCTTGGAATTGAGATTACCCGTTCTTCGAATGGTATAGTTCTCTTCCAGAGGAAGTATGTCCTTGATCTGCTGGCAGAAACAGGTATGCTTGGGTGTCGCCCTATTGCTTCACCTATTGATAGGAATCACAAGCTATGTCTTTGGTCGGAGATCCAGTTGACAAGGAAGCTTATCAAATGCTTGTTGGGCGTCTCATCTATTTATGTCACACAAGACCTGATATTTCATATGCAGTGAGTGTGGTTAGTCGATATATGCATGATCCCAGAACAGGACACATGGATGTTGTCTATCGAATCCTGCGTTATTTGAAGAGTAGCCCTGGGAAAGGTCTTTGGTTCAGGAAGAATCAACATCTGAATGTGGAAGGGTATTGCGATGCTGATTGGGCGAGCAGTGTGGATGACAGGAGATCTACCTCTGGATATTGCATCTTTGTGGGAGGTAACCTTGTGTCATGGAGAAGCAAGAAGCAAGAGGTTGTGGCTCGGTCTACTGCAGAAGCAGAGTACAGAGCAATGGCGTTGAGTGTGAGTGAAATGATATGGATGAAGGGGTTATTGTCCGAGCTTCGAATATGGAGGAATAATCTCTTGGTGTTGTATTGTGATAATAAATCTGCAATTAACATTGCTAACAACCCAGTTCAGCATGATCGTACCAAGCACGTTGAGATTGATAGGTTTTTTTTATCAAGGAAAAGCTCGATGACAGAATATTGAAGTTAGAGTATGTTAAGTCTGGTGAACAGTTGGCTGACTGTTTTACTAAAGGGATAGGCTCTAGTGAGAGTGCTATAATATGTAACAAGATAGACATGATTGATATCTTCGGCCCATCTTGAGGGGGAGTGTTGGAGAGTTCATGTTCAATCTCAATAGCAAGTTGTATAAGAGTCGGACTCTTATTTGAGACTATAAATAAAGTTGTGAGGATCCTACGGGACACACAACAATTAACCCCCGAAATTCCACAAAAACTATCGGATAGCCTTCTCCTTGCGGGCAACATATAGAATAAGAATGCCTTCGTTTCAAAAGAGACATTTTGGATATAAATCTCAATTCTAATGTGTTCTTCACAGTTTTTCCGTACAATATACTAGCAGAGATTACAAGCACATATGCAAAAATTCACAATCCACAGAGAGTATCATAGAGCATACAACTACCTATACTGAAATTCGCATACACTAGAAGTTGACATAAAACATCTAACGTCCCGCTAGTGTTGTGATACTAACCGCATTCACAGAATTTTCCCTGTTTTCCCTTGTTTCTTCAGTTTCGCAATTATTTGGAGCAAAATATACAGGTTGCTTTGGGGTTGGAAGTAACGTGCTTTCGTTCTCTAACATAAACACAACTGATGACATAAGTGGCCTATCATCCGGATGGTCTTGTACACACAATAGTCCAACATGAATACACCGTAGAGCTTCATGAAGTGGACATCTCTCAACAACCGAGTCGTCCACCAATTCTGTTGCTTTTCCATCTCTCCATAATCTCCACGCCTGAGCCAATAGAATCAAGTTCTGATCAACTTATATATTTTGTTTGGACCGTTGAAATTTTGAGCATTCCACAATACTTACATAAGCTGTAAGGCTGGCAAAGTTATTTATGAGTTGTGGTGAGCTGATCTTCAAGCCACTTACAATCTCCAACATAAGAACACCAAAGCTATAGGTGTCCGTTTTGACAGAAAAGACTCCTCCCATCACATATTCAGGTGACATGTAACCACTGTTTAAATAATTTCAACCACAAGGAATGCACAATTTGAAATTCTTAATTTAACCAGAAAATAAAAATTAGTGTGTTAAAGGTTGGCTAGTGCATTAAAAAATTGCTTACTATGTCCCAACAACCCGGGCAGTGTTTGCTTGTTGCTGGTTTCCAACAAAGATCCTTGCCATACCAAAATCTGATATTTTGGGAGTCATTTCTCTGTCCAACAAGATGTTGCTTGCTTTGAGATCTCTATGAATTATCGTCATTCTCGAATCTTGGTGGAGATATAGAATTCCTCTAGCTACCCCTTTGATTATGTTGAATCGTGTTGGCCAATCAAGCATAGACTTCCTTGCATCATCTGCCAAGATCAATATGAAACGAAACTCGTTAGTCGTCATGAACATCATTCTAAATCTAAGAACTTTTTGCAATATGTGATCAGAAGAACTTTTTGCAATATGTGATCAGATGTCAGAACATACCAAAAAGGAAGGCATCCAAACTTTTGTTAGGTAAGTATTCGTAGATCAGCAACTTCTCATCTTCATGAATGCAGCAACCATAAAGTCTAACTAGGTTTCTGTGCTGCAATTTGGCAATTAGAACTACTTCATTTCTGAACTCTTCTATACCTTGTCCAGAACCCTTAATAAGCCTTTTGACAGCAACTTCCTTTCCACCTTCCAATATTCCCTAGATGATTGCACCATTCAGAATTGGCAAACGATGAAAGGCACAATTTTTTCGTTACTATAATTATCTTTTGAAAAAATAATTTCCATTGTAATTATCGATGTGAAACTTTTTGTTACCTTGTAAACTTTGCCAAAACCTCCCTTCCAAGCAGGTTGGAATCAGAAAAATATCTGTTATGGCAAGAATGTCTTCGAAGCTAACAAATGGAAATTCAATATTTTCGCCTTGGAGTCCATTGGAAGCGCTCAAGTATCCTAGCATCAGTCTCTTCTGGATTTCCTTCTTTCGTCGTTTGCCTGATGGCAGGGACATCAATAACTTTTTATTAACACTTACACAGTAACTCCGCATTCGAAAACATGGGCTCTTACCTCTGTATTTGCATATCCTGACAAGGGCTATGCATGTGAGCAGTAGTAGGCATGCTGTAATCGGGAGTACAATCTTTACTAAATTTCTCTTTTTTTGAACTGCAGAATTCACTGCATCAAACATTAGTTGCAATCGTATGGATTCACTTGCGAACAATACGATGACTGATCTGTGAACCTAAGCACCTACTACTAGTAACCCCTCCAACGTTAATGCTGGGCTTGTGGTAAATCGAGGGTTTGATGTTGCAATATGCTCGTGTAGAATACTTGCATCTTTCTGGCTACAAACTCCAAAGTAATTGGCCATTGTCAACGCAAAAAAAAGGAGGAATTGGCTAAGATAAGTAGTTGTTTACTAGAAGAATATTATATTGACAAGTTCATACTAATTACTATGTCCATAAGTCCCGTGTATAAATATTTGTGTTGATGCACACAGGCGATTGACCTGAAAAACTCTATTAAGACTAGTGACACGTCGCATTAAGAACACTAATGTCAATATGTCACCATAGAGAAAAAGGGGTGGGCATGAAACGGTGCATACCGGGAGAATCGGCAAGCCGGAGGTACAGGTTCTCGGCGTAGTTTATGTGCTTCCCCTTCTCGGTGTCGACAAGCTCCCCTGTCCAAACCAAGCACCTTGACGGCTCGGCCATAGCGCCAGCATTGTTCATGCTGGCGTAAGCGTATGCCGTACATGAGCAGTTGCTGCTGCACTCGGCCGCGCATTGGTCGAAGGTTCTGTTCCGGATATGCAAGAACTTGTCGGGAATCTTCATCCCAGGCAAGGTGACGAATTTATCTTCCTTTCCGCATTTCAACGCTTCCGTTCTCCGACATCCTCTCGAAAAGTTCAGACCGTCTAGCTCAAACCCATCGAGGCAATGGCATGTCGGGATAGCCCCCGTGAAGTCGCAATAGCCGAACGGGCCACACGAGGCGTACATATCGCAGCTGCCAGTGACGGGGCGCTCAGCGATGACTGCCCACGACGACGAGTGGTTGTTCCAGATATGAGCACTCAACGCGCCCGTGTACTCAAGTATGACGCGCATATACGGTGAGCCCTCGGAGACCGTGTACATAAAGTAGAACGTAATGGAGCTGATGTTGCTCTGGTATGCGCCGCCGTACACCGACACACCGTTCCACACAGCGAGGCGGCAATACGGCTTGGTCCCATTCCAAGTGACGATCTGAAGGTTTGAAGCGGGATCGCTGCTGCAGGAGAAGTCCCCAGACGATGGGTCGTAAGGGCCCTTCCAAGCGACAAGACGCCCGGCGACGTGGGCCTTGGAGCTCAACAAAAACCTCATGGTTGGAAGGATTGTGTTAGTCGGGTGATCGAAGCTCTGCCATATGTCCGTGCCGTTCGGCGACCTGACAACCAAGTTCCCGAGCTGAGTAGCACTGCGTAACGGGTGCCTCCGGCGGTGATGTTGTTCTTCGTTGTCCAAGGAGTGCGGCCATGGGAGTCCGACAACACCAGGTCAGAACTGTTGGTGATGGTGAGCATAGCGGACGAAGGGGCGGTGATTGGTTTATCGCGGTTGGCGATCCACACGACGGTGCGTCGTCCGGGATGTTGTGGTACCATATGCCAAGGTATAAACTCCTGTTGGAGCTGGTCGGGAGAAGAAGCCGAGAGCAAAGACGCCGCCCTTGAGACGAGCATTTCCTGTGGAGAGCGGCTTTGCATGTGTGAGCTGGTCATCGGATTTGCAGAAACCAATCAAGAGCAAGAGGATGAAAACGGGAAGGTAGGCCATATTCATCAGGCCTTTTTTTTCCTCTTCGGCTGTGACAAAGTGAAGAAAATAGCACACCGATATTGATAACTAAATGAGGTTTGGCCGCCGGGAGTAGAGACTGTCTGTGAAATCGACTCTCATCGCATCCTTCCAATTGTGGTATAAATGCAGGATGGCAAAGTCTGAATTCGGACAAATGGATAAAGACAGCAAGGAACTAGTCAAAGCAATGCTGACCAGACGAACTACGAATCCAGATTGGACATTGGAGCGAGAGGACGAGAGGGCGCGAAACCTCACGGGTCACGGCACGCGCGTGTGGCTTGCCGTGGCGGAGAGCGAGGGCGGCGTACGCCGGATCCCGATCTCGCACGGCTACAGATGATGTGGTCTCCGCCTCGGGGACGACTTGGGAACGTTTTTGTCGAGATCTCACCGCACGAGACGGGTGAGCGAGGAACGTTCGCAGGCAAGGCTGGCGGCGTGACATGTAGCAGGATTCAGGAACGTGACAGTCAACTCCTTGGCGAGGTGAGCACTCCTCCCTCCATAAGCCACCGCTCGACGAGTCGACTACCTCGCATTTAGAAGCATATCTCCCCACCTCGAAGGTAACTCCTCGGTGAGTCGATTAACACGCACTTTAGGGCATGCCTACTCGCTCCGCAGGCAACCCACAAACCTCGAGTGCTTCGGGCCTCAGCGCACCCTCTAGTCGTTAGGCCAATTCGCCTAGCGAGGACAACACTCCTCAATGGCTTCGCCGACATGGTACTAGGGGTGAAAGCAGATCGGATCTGGATGGATAATGGCTCGCTATATTTGTTTACATACTTTCCCGGATACAAATACGAATACTCGG
Organism: Ampelocalamus luodianensis; assembly: GCA_036346255.1. Taxonomy (NCBI): domain Eukaryota; kingdom Viridiplantae; phylum Streptophyta; class Magnoliopsida; order Poales; family Poaceae; genus Ampelocalamus; species Ampelocalamus luodianensis. The sequence goes on along the minus strand of JAYEVH010000339.1, from coordinate 10,987 downwards.
ATCGAATAATATCGGATACGATTACACTCTGAGATATTTTTCAAACATAAACCCCTTAAATTATATGCCATAAATTAACGAAAATATATAACTAGTTTATTTGATGCAAACATTCATGAATGGCTAAGCATAATACAATACCCATGTTGAAAATAAAATATATCCAACTAAAATTAACCAACCTATGGTGTTTAAGGATACATGTTAATAGCAATTATTCAATGTGGCATAATGTCGAATATGACTTTAACTATTCCCGAAAGTAGTTATTATATAATTAGCAATGCATATTGATATAAAATAATATAATTTTTATAAAATGGATACGACATGATCAAAGGTCTCGACTTGCCTTCGTTAAAGGTTTGAGTTGCTTGATGGACGGGTCCAAGAATTCTTATGAAACGTCGAACCTATACATACGTGAAAAGAGCCAAATAAATACAACAATTCTAAATAAAATACAAAATTATAAAATTAGAACCAAAAGAAAGTCACTGAATTTAGAAATAAGAATCGACATAATCGGAGTTCGTATGAGGAGAAACGAACGTTCGCAAGGTTGCTGTTGGGCTAGTATTACGGATATTCGGCCTTCGTATTATCTAGATAATTCGTATTTGACGGATATCAGGACTACTGTATTCGTATTTGTTTTTGACAAAAAAAATCCGTATTCATTTCCGATATGAGAATTATCCAAGACAATCCGAATCCGTTTCGTCGGATCGATTGGAAACTATCGATCCATTTTCACCCCTACATGGTACTACTCGCCTCGGCGACACTCTCTCGATTGAACCCACCTTGGCTTTATTAGAGTCTCCTCGATTAAGTGATCCCTTTTGATTGGTGGTTGTACCTTGGTGAGCTCCGCCGCCGTCGCCTCGGTGCGGTGTGATCAGCCTCGAGACCACCCCCTCTGCAGAATATTGCTCCGCATCGAGTGCTCCTCATTTCACAGGCCACACCTTTAAGATCCAATCACATGGCACCTTGGCACGTGCCACCCTGCTTCGCGTGCCATATCTCGATGCATCGAGCAAATAAAGCCCTAGTGCATATCCCCTCACCTAGAGGGCAAAGCCTCGTCGGGGATGGCCTGGCACGCGCCGACCTTGCACATCTTAGCGTGTTGACGTACATCGACCAACCACATCTCAACGTGGTGTCCAACTCAGTGTTGCCCATCGAGCTCGTACCAATTGATGTGTGCGTGCCTATCGGCCTCCCTTGTTTTAAGGCCACCATCGCACTGCAGACAAGAGGTCCACCCATGCACATGTCGATGCGTTCGCATGTAACTGCCCGTTCAGTCAGAATTTGCCATGGCTGATCTCGGCTCCCTTCAGCATTTCCTCAGCATTCATGTAACTCGGACTCCCTCTGGCATGTTTTTGTCCCAAGCAACATATGCCTCCGACTTACCGGATCGTGTCATCATGTCTACTTGCAAACTATCTCTAACTTCTATTGATACTTCTCTAAAACTTCCCTCTGCTCATGGGCTCTTGTTGCAGGCCCAACCTCCTATTGCAGCATGGCGATGCCCTCCAAGACTCACTTTCACGTGTCCTAACATTGCATCGCTGCACAACAAATATGCTTACACATGCATATTCCACGTGAAAGTCATCTCACTGGTTTAAAAGGTGTTGCGCTATATCGAGGCACTCTCCACTTTGGTTTGCAACTCACCATTTCACTCGGACTCGCTCATTGGATACACCGATCTTGGTTGGTGGGTGTCCCGACACCGATCGGTCAACTTCGGCTATTGTCTCTTCCTCGGCGAGAACCTTGTGTCCTAGTTGTCTAAATGTCAAGACACCATTCCTCATTCTAGCGCTAAGGCGAGTCACGAGCCGTCGCGGTCTGATGGCAGAGGCGAGATGGATCCGCGGCTACTCCAAGAGCTCCGTCGTCCCCTTTGCACAGCCACAGTTGTGTTCTGTGATAACATAAGTGTTGTATATATGTCTTCTAATCCGGTGCAACATCAACGGATGAAGCATATTGAGATAGATAACATAAGTGCTGTATATATGTCTTCTAATCGGTGCAACATCAGCGGATAAAGCATATTGAGATAAACTTGCATTTCATTCGCGACAAGGTTGCTTTGGCGAATCCGCGTTCTCCATGTTCCTCGTCATTGCGATTCGCGATGTCTTCACCAAAGGTCCGCCATCATCCGTCTTCCTCGACTCTCGGTCCGATCTCAACATCCGCGAGCCCGCCGTTTATTTGTGGGGAGTGTTAGTTGTAATTGATTCATATATGGTTAATATCAGTTGTATACATTATATATGGTTAGTATTAGATTGTGTATCGATTAGGATCATGGAAAAAACCGGCCGGTAACCGCGGTTCTGGTGAGGTTCGGATCAAAATCCTTCGGGTTTCGAGTTTTGCAAGTTCAAATTTCAATTTTGAAATTGGTGGTTTTAAGCAAATTCATCCGAAATTCATCCGAAATTTTTTGAGTTTTCCGTGTGATTCTGCCTCCTGCTGGGAATCCCTCCGGTACCGGTTATGTGATCCTTGGTTAGGATTGCTTTCCTTAACCTCCTGATGTACATGTACTACGTATACACATCAATACATGATAATCACGTGTGGTGTCTTCACACAATCATACAATAAGAATCGTAAGGATGGTGATGTGCACACTCATGCATCTGAACTTGAAGGGTGAGAGCAAAAATATTAACTGCACATATATAGTATAGCTGCAGGCATGGATTTCAACTTACAAATATTTACATTTCATTCTGAACGATTAATTAACAAGTTGAGCTGCAGGTACAAGCTAGCACCTATGGCATGAAACAGTGGGTGCCCCATGAGAAGATGAGGAGCCAGAGAGATGCCCCAAATCCTGATGGAATCATCACAAGATGCAAAGCTCTTGGAGATACACTACCCTTCAGAAGGTGAGAGGTTGAGATGAGATTGAGAGCTATATGCCGACTTGTCAGAGATGTTGTAACAGCCCTAACTTAGGGTTTGTATTTCAAATGTAAATTATGAGGAGAAATAAAAACTTTTGATGCCTCATGAAGTCATTTGAGAGTTTCTACAATTTTCCCTAGCAAGTTCCAATTTTTAGAATTTAATTCTTGTGATTGGAAATTGTTGTCAGCAAATTCTTAGCTTTCAAACTTGTGATCATCCTCTGAAATTATTTTTCCTATCATCTTGATCATCCTATCTACCTCCCTGAATTATTTCACAATTTTTAGATTTTATTTGCTATTTCAAATGGCCAAGTCAACCTAGTTTGAAATCTGGTCAAACTTCTGTTCAGCAGCTTGTGAATTTTAGTGGGAGAAATCTAGTGCATAAAAACTCCTGGAAAAATTACACAAGGTGGTCCTCTGTTCCAGTTAGCTACCATAAAAATTTCGAAATTTTTGGAGCCCTGGAGCTATCTCTAAAAATTTCCCAAACCTTCTCTGTCTTTCAAATTCAAATCGGGAAGCTTTTGTTTGTCGGGCTCGAACCCATGGGCTCGAGTCCGGCCGCACTAATGGACTCGGTCGCACCGCCTGGCTGCACCGCGCGAGCCCGATGGCTATCAGTCGTCCGATGGAGATCGCACGGTCCATATTGCGTGTCTTCGTCGACTGTCCGAATGCATACATTGATCTCGGCCGTCCATCTTAGATCCAACGGTCGACACCTTCTTGATCGAGTCAGACCAAATCGTGAACCACACTTAGTCCGTCTCGCACCGCTTCATCGCCGTCACTGACATGTGGGCCCTCCTTGTCAGTATCGCCCTCGTCTTCTCCGCACCTCACCGGAGCTCGCGGCCGGTCGCGCATGGGTGCCACGTGCCTCGTCATTGCCACCTTTTGCCATCGTGTCGGTGAGAGGCATCGCCGCGACTTCATAAAGCCTCGAGCTCACCCATTTTTCTCCCTTGCTTCCTCGTGATTTCTCGCGTTTCTTTGTCTCGGCGGAGTTGAAGCGGCGACATCACCGTGTTAGTGCCGCCCTTGATTCGCGGCGCGCGCCGTGATCCTTGCTCCGCGCGCCTCCATTTGCCCATCCCGGATCCTTGTGCGTCCGTTTGCGCAGGGCGGGTTTGTCTTCTCCGCCTCCGGTGATCTCGCTCCATGAGCTTTTTGGCGCTCGGTGAGTCTCTAGCCTCGTCACTTGATCCCTTAGGATCGCCGTCTGCTGAATCTAATGGTGACTTCATTTCCATCTTTGGTGCACCGTTGAGGTGTCGCGGCCCTTCTTCTCCAAGTGCGGTGATTACGCGCGGCGATTTCGACCACGTCAGTGCTCCATCGTCGTCTTGATCGTGGCGAAACCTTCCTAAGTCGAGTGGTGAGTGCGCACCTTCCGTAGCTTCTCGAAGCTCGTAACGTCTTCTCGCGAGCGCATCTTCTTCTCATGCCTCCGGTCGTCGCAAGCTCAACTCCGGTGACCATCGGACCCGCGTCGCCACCTCCGGGTTGCGAGTCTCTGTGAACCGAAGGTATCACTCACTCGTTTGAAACTCACGGTTTGCGAGATCCACTACGGCGGCGCGCGCGCCGTCTGTCTGCGCCGGTGAACCGCCGGTGATGTTTTAAGTTTAGCACTAATCGCGTCTAGTTTGAGTCTCTGACTCGTGGGCCCTCTCTGTTAAATCGCGTTTAGAAATCCTTTAATCCAACCGTTATGTTTTTCTCTTAGTCACTGCCATGTGGGTCCATGCTGTCAGTTGGGGGTTGTGCAGCTTTGATGCTACGTTTTCTCTGTTGGGAAACGTATTTCTCTGTGAGTATATGTTAGTAGTACACTTTGATAAGTCAAAGGCGTATTCTTAGAATACACCTTCGACGTCAACGTTGGCGCTGCTGGGTCAAGTTTGACCTAGTCGCCGTTTCTCGCGCGGGTCCACCTGTCTGTGGCTGTGGCTAGCTCGCTGTGGGTAGGAAAAAGGAATAAATGCTTTAGTATTTCTGTAATGTGTTTTCTTTGCCTTTGTTAATTCATTTAAACTTAGAAAATGCATAACTAATTCAATTTTTATCTAAATCGCATGAATCCAGTGCTGTTAATTTTCATTTTAAATGTGGTATTTACTAAAATTAGTTTCAACCTTGTATCTGTAGCAAAAATCTGTTAATTAATTAAAGGATGTTTTATGTATCTTCTAAATTAGAAGATGTATATCTCTTTCAATAATTGTCCAAATCTAGTGAAACCAATTCGTAAAATTTCATTTTAGTATACTAATTATCGGGATAGGTTTTAGATCTGTTTCTGTTCATGAAAATTTGTTAAGTAATTAACTAGTGTTTTGATGTGTTTTAGCTTATTAAATTCATAGAAAATTCTTAATAACTTAAAATGATTTGTTCTCTGTTTCTAAAATTTTGTTATATCATGCTTAGGTTGTTGTGTGAGTTTGGTATGTTTTGTTGTTATTGTATGGTTGAGTGTTGTGGTGTTATTCGCTCTTATTATTTGCCCATTATTTGTTCTATCGTTAGGCTTGATATTTGCGGCAACCACGAGCGACCCTCGCAACAAATTGAGCAACGCTGACGGACAAGCAGTTTGATCATGATAATACCAGTATTTTAAAGTCTAATATTTTGTTTAATTTGTATGTATGCATTGCTTAATTTGTGTTAAATTGATTAGTTAAAATCAGTATTGCATATCACGTAGACAAAATATTGATCTCTACCACAGAGCCTAGGTTATTTCTTGTGTTTAGAAGTTATTGGATGATCTCTTGTCACTTAGTAGATCCGGTCAACTTGCTTAGACATGCTTAGCTATCAATTGAAGCAGGGCGGTTATCGACTTTAGTCGGTAACCTTGATCACACAAAATCTTCTATAACTTTTGTTTGACATCTTTGCTATGTTTAATTGCAAAACTAAAACTAAAAACAAAAATGATTTAGACTTGGGCACAGTGGTATGATTGGTGTGATCTGTTGGGTGTGTTTGGAATGGTGCAGAGTCAACAAGGACCGAACATCTTGTTACACTAAACCAAGCATTTCGCGTGCTAACCACACTAGAGCATATGGGACCTCTCTTGACCTAGTACTTTGGCGTGTATTAGCTCAGGGTGTGGGGGTCGCGGGAGGATGGAGGTGGGAGCATGGTAGTTGTCAGAAAGCTTTATCTGAGTGGGTAGTTGTCTTTTCGGCTTTACCATGTAGCGTATGGATTTCTATCCATCTGACGGCTCGTAGTTAATACACAATATTGGAAAAAGTCTCGTAGGACTTAGTATGTCAGCATACCTTGGAGTGTGCTTTGGCTTAAAGCGATGCGAAGTGTGGGTACATTGGTACACCTGCGGGTTTAAAACTATTCGAATAGCCTCGTCTAGGTTATGGACACGCTTGCAAGGTCTTCCAAGAGTTAGACTACAACATTTAAATTAAAACTTGATGGGTGAGTACGAATGCAGGATTAGTGCTATTATGGTGACTATTGGGATAGTCATCTCTAGGTTGTTTATCTTTCTCTTTTGTTAGTATTACCTTTCTTTGTTATTTCAACCTTAAAGCGAATTGCAAACACCCTTCAAGCTGTATTATATTATTGCAAATAAAAATTGGCTTTATGCAAATGAAACATATGGCCTCCACTAAACAAGCTGCATGTAGCATACGAGCAGTGCTAGTTCTACGTCGAGTCTTGCGGGTACAAAGACAATCTTTGTACTCGGTGCTTTGCTTAATGTTTTGTTGCGAGAGAAGAAGGTGAGCCCCAAGGGCCTCATTACGTGGTGTGTTGCCGTTCGTGGGCGACTAGACTTGGCGGTCGGTCGGATGCCTTGTGGGTTGGAGGCACGCTGATTGGCTTTGTTTATAGCCATCTTATGGCACTTTTTAGCTTCATTATGTCGTCATTGTTTATTTGTGTATCTTGTGGCACTGTCGACCTTTATGCGTAATAACTCTGCTATTTGTTTATCTTCCGTTTGGTAGTGTGGTGTTTGGACTCTATGTTTGGAATGGAGTTGATGTCTAATTTTGTAGCGAGTGTGTATGCTTTGCAGGAAGTATCATATCTCGAGATCGATTATTTGATTTGTGATGCTAGGACCAGGTGGTTAGTTAAGCATTACAAGTCAAATAAATTAGAATCTCACAGATGTGCAGAGCATAATCAAGAGGTTGCTGCTTCCTTACAACATCTCTATCCAAATATCCATTAGCCGATCGTGCATGTGTCTGTATACGCTGTACGTGTTGGGCGCATGCATGCATGTTCGCATCCATCACGTACATCTACACGATCAGAAGAATCAAGGCATCTGACGAGATCTCCAATGCTACACGATCAGACGAATCAAGGCATCTGACGAGATCTCCAATGCTACACGATCAGAAGAATCAAGGCATCTGACGAGATCTCAATGCTCTTCACTGCATCCGGATGCTTGCAGCAGCATCGTATCAGCAGGAAGCAACAACTAGATGATATTTCATCAGCAGCATCAATCTTTTGCTAGCTCCTCATTGGTGTACGTACATGCAAATCCTGACCAAAACCATTGCGCCGTCGGATCGCGGCATCGCAGCGGGTACACACATCGTCTGATTCGGCCGGTCGGTCGACCAAAAAGTGTGGAAATATTCAGGTTTCGGGATGAAGAAGATCGCGCGAGTTGGATATATAGATAGATTTCCGATAAGGACGCGGGGGAACAAAGTGAGTAGCACTCTGATCTGTACAGTGCAGAAGATGCTATTCTGAAGCTGAGGTGTTGGCCGGCTGGTTATAGTGGCCATTACCTTTCTTGGTTTGCCACAAAACCACCGCTATCTCAGCTGCCGGAATCGGTTCCATGCGTGTATCGTGCGGCCGTACAATGCAGGTGATGCTGGAAGCAGCAGCTGGTATTTCTCATGGAAGAATGTTTTAGTGTGAACTCTGAAGTAGAACATACAGCTAGCAGAGTAGCAGCATGCCATCTGCAATGGCCAAAGATAGGTTCAGATTAGCTTTAAACAGCTTGCATGCGTTTGATGTAGTGCGAGGATAGTTGACCTCTGGGATTAGGAAAGATGTGGATATGGATTTGATCACAGGCATTACATGAAAAGGATTTTGGCAAGTCAAATCACGATGAGTTTTCAATTCTCTGGAAGGATATGCATGGCCCGGAACATGCATGTTATCCTAAATTAATTCCAGACTGCCGCTCTTTTCATGATGCAATGGGCGCGCGTGCTCGTCGATTGACAAACTTGTTTTCATGGATTAATCCAGTAGCTATGCATGCTGATGCGTGCGACAACCACGCCTAGTCCTGTGCCCTATAAAAGGGAAGCAAGCAAGGCATCGATCAAGTAGAAACCAGACGACACACACTCTCAACTCAAGCGATCAATTAGTCAATATCTTACACTCAATAGAAGAATCTAGAACCTTCCAGAAGCTCGTTGGTTTCCTTGTGTCGGGAGATTAATGGAGCGCGTGGCGAGCCTGGGGTCGGGCAGGCGGTGGTGATCTTCACCAAGAGCAGCTGCTGCATGTGCCACACCTTGACGACCCTGTTCATGTCCATGCACCTCACGGGAGCTCGTGCCCATGCTCAAGACTGCAGGTGCACTACGTTAATGGTATGTAGATTTGAGTTTAATGGTATGTAGATTTGAGTTTTTATCAACCAGATTTCAAATTCCGAATTTGGAATTTGGCAAGAGTACGTACTCTTTGGTGAATCGACTAGAGTTCAGAACTGGAGTATATGCAGAATTTTCTTTGTTAGTTGCTTTTCCCTAGTCGTATGAATCAGATTCCCAATAGCCTGTTATGGATTCACCCATTATAAAGGGATCTGAGGATTTACCCTTATGAATAGGTGAATTTGAGGTCACTTACAAATCCTCAATAAAAATGAATGAAAGCGCCTGTCAAGAGAATTTACAAAAGCTCTGCGTTAATTACGTTGTTCTTTATTCAAACGGAGGATCAGCACCCCAACTTTCAGATGTGCCGGCGTCTTTCACATATCCCAACTTAAGAAATGCCTCCGGACTCCAAGCGAACTCACTCGGTTGGAGAACATCGATCTCAACCAAATCTTTCTTATCGAGAGCACCGATCCGAATACTGAAGCGAAGCCATGCGACATACTCGTAGCCACGCTATCAAGATGCTAAGAATTCCAGTGGAGCAACCACTTTGAAGAGCAAAGCCACATGGGAACGTGAAGACCGACTTAGAGCCAAGTTCCCTACTTCTTTCCGAGCCAAGCTGAATCTTAAGGGCGAGATTCTCTCTAAGAGGGTAGATTTGTAACACCCCAAAAATTACCATTTTGGGAAGACTTAATAAAAATAAATAGAAAAGTAAATTTTGGGTATATTCTATATGAAAATTTTCTTATGCATGATTTTTTGAAATATTTGTATAAAGAAGATAATAAAATTCACACAAACAAAAACTTGTAAGAATTTTAATGAAAGCAGAATGAAAATAAGTGGGAGAATAATTTTGGGTAAACTTACGTAAAAAGAAATTATTTGATCACATTTTGTAATTTTCATCAAGGGTAATAATGTGTTTACATGAAAAAGCGAAACTTGCAAGAATTTTTTAGAAAATCACAGACAAGATAAAGTTATGAAAAATTTACATAAGCAACTATACTAGGCCAAGAGCCCTCACAAAAAATTTGAAAAAATTGGAATTCGTTTACCTGGTACAAAAATTCAGCAAAACCCTCAATCTTTTAATCCCAAAATCCTGATTTAGTCTCTCTCTCTCTCCTCTCGCTGACGTGTGGGACCCACACATCTGATTCTTTCTTCCACCTCACTTGCCGGTAGCCTTGCATGCGTGCCATCCCTAAGCTCCACTTTGCTCTTACCGTTTAGCATCACCTTGCTTGTTTTGCCACCCAACCACCTTGTCACCTCTGCATGGCTCTGCCCATCCTAGCTACTTCCTTAATGGTGCTCAATGCCCGCTCTGGCGGAGACATCGAAGGATTAAGCACAAGATACTCGCTTAGCACGCAAATTCTCACCGTTGATCTCACGCTCTTTTCACACATACTTAAACCCCCATCGCGTCACGGTGATCCTAGCTCGCCACTCGCTCCTTGCACCTGCGTCAGCGCTTCTCGTGCCTTGATTCGGGGGAACAAGTCGCGTCGTTCCGGTGTTGGTGAGCGGGCTCTACAACGCCATTTCCTCTGCGGTGAGCTTCCTGCCCTCGCCAACGCGTCATCACACGCCCTTGCCCTCACTGATGCTCCTTCATTTCTCAATGTAGCTCCAGAACCCGTAGCTCCAACAATCCATCGTCTTCTTCACCTCACGCACACCCACTCTGGAGCATCTTCGTTTCGGCAATCCGGTGAGCTTGGACTCCCCCTTTCCGCGTCATATCGTGTCTTACACCTCGCGATACTTTCCCTCACGATAATGAAGCTTCAGCGGCGGAGAATCCTCGGATCGATCTTCTTTCTCATTTCGATCGTCGCAACTATTTTCTAGTTAGCCGCCGGCTCGGTGAGTCCCCTATCGATTCCTCATATTCCTACCATCCTTGGCGTGCATGCAAGCTAATCGCGCCTCCTTGCAGCATCTCGGTGAAGGAAAGCGGGTAGGCTACACTAGCGCAAATTAAAATTCTACACGTAAACCAAGATCACTGCGATTATAGATCACGGTCTTACCACTGAAGCGCAGTGCGGAAGTTGATGCAGCCGCGTCGGAGCGGTGTAGTCGTACTCGATCGATCACGATGCGTCAGGCGGATGAGTCGTTACTACTTCCTCGTCCTCGTCGTGGCGTCCGCGTCAGGCTCCTTTCTTGCGGTTCGTCCCAGCGCCACGGTCGGCGCCTTCAAAGGTATCCACGCGTGCGGGAGGAAGCGGCGCGCGCGGGACTACTAGATCGCGCGGCGACTAGGGCGTGGGAGGGTGGCCGGGGGTTTGAGGATGTCACGAAAAACTCATCCCTCAACGGTCGCGCCTGCCTCCTTTTATAGGCGTCCTT